>JALLBF010000468.1:0-13714 GCA_036939945.1 Thalassiosira sp. AJA248-18
CATAGTGGCTCCATAGTGGCTCCATAGTGGCTCCATCCTCGATGGACCATCGCCCATCGCCTGCATGGTACCTACTCACATAGGAGAACCATCACCACCGCACCGCCCACCCCCACTCCATTACCCTCCTCCATCCAACGCGGAGGCATGTCAACAGGGCATCAGATCTCAATGACACCATTCATTTGTTTCGCATTGGTGGCATTCCTGTCGCGGCCAACATGGGCGGCTGCAGCCACTGCAACTTCGTCGATGGTTGGGAACGAGCAATACCGCGTACATCAATCGCATGTGTTCCACGTCGAGCCTCGTGCATTGATTGATTCAGTTAAATCCGATGTCCGTCGACAAACCATCGCTCAAAATGGCAAAGAGTTACCATTGCTTGATATAGATGTCTCATCAACTCGATTGGATGATAGAGGGGCAGTCTCCTTAATGGAGGAGCTGTTGCCGCTGGTGAAATCAAAAGTTGTTGAAGCAGAGGAATCACGGCGTCCTATTTTGATTAAGTTGGCGTTAGCAATGAATAAAATCACTCCCTCAGGAGCATCCAGCTTGTTTGATGTATTGACTAATAATGTTGATGACAAGGACGAAAGCACAAATGGTGATATCCCTGTAGAGAATGGCAAGTCTGGCGATGAAGATAATAAGACATCAGAAACGGAGAACGAAGCTGATTCGGTCATAGGCACGGGTGATGCATTGGAAGTATTGGATTGCGATGGGGGTGAGTCGAATAATGAGACAAATAGTGATGAAGCAACAAACAGTGCAAGTTTAGAAGAGCAAACATCAATTGATACTTATGGAGATGTAACAAAACCAGTTCTAGAGGAACCTGAAATATTGATTGAAGAGCTTGACTTGTCATTTAATGACATAGGTGGTCATGGAATAAATCCTCCAAATGTTAAACTGTTGGAATCCGTAAGGAAACTATTTCAATGTGGTGGATCAGCATTTGTCCCCCGGGTCCTCTCGTTTGAAAACTGTGGTATTGGCCCTGCGTTCTGCAGGAGTATCGGGAGGGTGAGTCTTGTTGCTACATGGATATTGTAATGCAAGTTACATTCCAACTCTCACAAAAAATGATCTTTTTCAGGGAATTTTGAACGCATTTGAAAGAAAAAGTAATGGTGCACATATTGCAAGCAGTAGACCATCTGTGCTGCGCATGGGGGGGAATAATGCTATTGGGGACGCAGGAACGGTTGCTCTCGCTGCATCATTACGCATGGCAATGGGAAATGATAGTGACAGTCATCATGTAGTATTGGAAGAGTTAGACTTATCGCATTGCAATGTGGGTGATGCCGGCGCTGAGGCTTTAGCTCTTGCCCTCGGATTCAATCCTGGCTGCCTTTGTCGGTTAAATCTGAGTAACAACAAGATCACCGATGCCGGAGCAAAGTCATTGGGCAGGGCTCTTGTAGACGCCAGTAGGTCGGGTGTTGTATTTGAGCAAATTATTTTAGATAACAATGACATCGGTGATGATGGAGCTGCCGCTCTTGCTGATGCTCTGGCGTGTGGGTCAGTCAAATCCATTTCCGTGAGAAGTTGTGCTATCCAGGCTCAGGGAACTGCTGCGTTTGGGAAAGCTCTAATGTTGCTAGCAAATGGTAAAAATTGTGATGGATCCACTCACTATCATATTGATCTAAGTGGCAATCATTTTGGCACTCGAATGATCAAGAAGAAAAAAGGCATCCGAGATAAGGCAAGCACAAATATTAAGTTCATTGGAAAGACGCTCAAGGGTGCTGCGAAAAGATTTGGCTCAGAAACAATGGGCCTCACCGCAGAAAGTGACGACGATGAAGAGATCATGGGTGGTCTGATTGATGATGAAGAAGAGATAAATAGTGATAAAATACAAGCGTGTGGCGGACATGCTTTTGCCGGCGAGATATTAGGGAACGACCAGCATTTGCAGTCACAGAAGAAAGAGAGAGCTTTGATATCCGTTGGAATGCGTCAATGTCGTTTGGATGCCGGTGCTATTGATGCTCTTTCCGCATCTATTGTTGGTGCAACAAGCTGCCACCTCTCAGTAGATGTCTCGATGAACGAAGTTGAAGACACCAGCATAGCAGATGCCTTAATAGATGCCAAGAACAACCCGAAACTATTGTCAACCATGGCTCATCGTCACGTGGATTTCTTGGCCAGATTGGCTGATGCGCGACAGCGTCAATTGGAGGCTGTAGAAGAGATCGGTGGTACCTTTTTTGATAATGAAGATGATGCCTATGGTGCGGGCTGACTATGACCCATATGATGACTTCGACTAGATCTAATTTCAGCCTAATTGGATTTGAATATCATATATTATTTTAATGTAGCAATCAATATTGTCGGTATTTCATCTTCTTACTTGCCAGCTTCATATAGCGCTGTGCAGCCATAACATCAAGATGATCATCGCCCAGTATTTCGTTTCTGATTTTGTAGCACTCTTCGAAGCACTTCAGACACTTTTCCTTCTTGCCAAATGAATCATAGATTTGCCCTATTTGAAACAAGTTATCTGCTACATTCAGGCTGTTGTCCCCTTCGTTCATACGATGAACTCGAAGTGCTTCGCCGAAGTAACTGAGCGCAGTCTCAGTCTCACCAACTTGCTTCTTGAGAATTCCAATATTGTGTCTGCAAGTGGCGACTTCTGATGCCTCGATTCCGGAGGCCTCTTCGTATGTCCGCAATGCTTCCTCAAAGAACTGTATAGCCTGGTCGGCCTTCCCCCATGCCTTCAAGATATTTCCCACATCTACAAGGGACTGTGCGATAGCTCCTGCTTGAGCAAATTGCTTTTGTAGCCCTAACGACTCACATGAAATTTCAACAGCCTTAGCGTACTGCTTTTTGCGTGCGTAGTTTTTGCCGATATACCCCAGAGCTTGACCGACCATTTCATTGTCTTCGGCTTTGGACCGAAATATCTTGACCACCTCTGAAAAACAACTCGATGACTTGTCATAATTTCCAAAATTGTCATAACTCTTACCGATGTGAAAGAGGGTTTCACCCACTTCAATGGAATCGGACCCAACCTCCTTGCTAAAAATTTTCAGCGCTTTTTTCCACGAATGAAGAGAGGCTTCACAGTTGCCTTTCTCCTCTAATAATGCGCCAAGGCGAGAATAAGCGCTTGCGATGACATGTAAATCGCCATTGGGTATTTTTTGTAGTATGGTAATTGCTTGATCATAGACAGGAATCGCCTGCAAGAATGATATATTTGATGTTTCATTTCATCAGCCATGTTTTTCTTTGCAGAACAATTTTGAGGCAATAGGATAGTGATGAGCTTACCTCTTCCGAATCCCCACACTCCTCAAAGACTTTCCCAATGTCGAGCATGGTTTCAGCTACTTTGAGGTGGGTCTTTCCAAATAATTTAGTCCGAATATTCAGAGCTTTTTTCAGCGAAGCCACGGATTCATCATATTTACCAAGCTTGCTCTGGGCTAAACCCAAAGGATGGTAGACATCTGCGACTTCTCCATCATCCTCAGATCCCTGGCAATATGTTACAAGGTGGGTTTGAAGATGCGTTATACATTCTTCATATTCATGTGAAGCGAGGAGGCATTTTGCGATTAGGAAGTCGGAAGTTGTACATTCCTTGGACCCTTTCCCGTGATGACTCTCGTTGATTGTTAATGCTTTTGAGTGAAAATTCTGCGCTTCTTCGTAGCGGAATTTCTTCTGGTATATCAGCCCTATGAAATCGCATGGCTCCGCCATTTCAATGCAATCATCACCCAATTCCATCTTTAGTATTCTGAGGCATTTAGCAAAGTTCTCCAGGGCTTTGTCATCTTCTCCCTTGTTGTAGTAACAATCACCAATGCCTCTGTAAATAGACGCAAGCATGCTGATTACCGCATCTTCTTCCTCTTCATCACAGATACGGAGCGCATCTAGGAAGGATTGTAAGGAGCGGTCGATATCATTTCTACTCCAATAGATTTCTCCCAATTTAAGTTGGCAATTGGCAACAGAGATATCATCTTCTCCAAGAAGATCTATGTAGAGTTTCAATGACTGTTGGAAGTATTGATATGCTTCATCAACTTCTCCAGAGTCATTCAAAATGTTGGCAATGTTGAAGACGGAGTCTGCAACATCCTGGTCTTGGTCACCCCGCATTACTCTTATTCTCAAGGCCATTTTGCACTTTTCCACTGCTTCGGCGTATTCTTGTTTTCTAGCATGGAGGATGCCAATGTTAGAAAGTGCAATCGACACATTAATATCTTCTTCTCCAAGAGAAACTTGAAAGATTCTAAGGGCTTCGTCATATGCTTCAAGAGCTTTCTCGTCTTTGCCCTGTGCGTCATGAACTCTGCCGCGCAAGAGCATAGCTTTGCCGATCTCAATGGCATCATAACCCAATGACTCCCTGTATATAACTATGGCTTCATCAAGTATGGCAGACACCTCATCATATTCGGAGCTATCAGCGAGAAGAGTGCTTTTTTGAAAAAGGGCATCTGCAACCTTTGTGTCCTTTTCTTTTCTATTATCACCGTAAATGCGTATCACCTCATTGAAGCATTCCATCGACTGTTCAGCAATATTCTCACCACCTTGGCTGACAATTAGGTGGCCCACATCAGACATAACGCCTCCGACATGGAGATCGTTCTTCCCAAGAACGTCACTGTATATACTAATGGCTTCCCGATAGGAATCAAAGGCTTCGTCGTATTCACCAAGCTTTGCCAAGGCGTGGCCCATTTTGTGATGCATCCTTGCAGCTCGCTCATCGCCTGGTTTGGAAGATTCATGGCTGCTGCTATCATCAGGTTCGTTTGAGTCTAAAAGATCTAAGCATTCTTGAAAAATGTCAACAGCTGCCTCATAGTCCTGAATCTCATGAAGAGTATCTCCTTTTGTTTCTAAAACCTCCACCATTTTTTCACCCATATCATCTGGGAACAACTCATAAACTCTGACAGCTTCACTTAAACAATTGAGTGCCTGGTCGTTCTTTGTCATGGCAATGTGTAGTTGCGCTAGATTGTACACCGAATGACCATAATCGAGTGAATTATTGCCCAATTCTGTTTTTCTAATCTTGAGTGCTTCGACAAGAGATTCAATCGCTTTGTCAAAATTGTGGACTTTCCCATATGCCTTTCCCAAATCGTTGTGAACGGCAGCGCATTCTAGGCTATAAGAGCCATACTTAGATTGCTTCATTTCCATACATTCTAAGTACGAAGTGATTGCCTTCTGGGGGTCTCCTCTTGCGAGATAAGTAGTCCCTAACAAATGGTGACATGAACCCATGTCGATTTCGTCATCATAATCATCATCGGCATCTTCAAGGGCGCTTTGGATCAATATGACTTGTTCTAGACAAACCAGCGATGCATCATACTTTTGTTGGTGAACATGAACTTCGGCCATTCGAAGCAAAGTAGTTGCCACCCGTTTATCCTTCAAGCCACTTTTGGATTTTTGGATTCGAAGAGCTTCTTCCAACGAAGGGTGCGCCATTTCGTGTTTGTTGTTTAGGGTTAATAAAGATGCGTATTCATAAAGCATCGATGCCAGTTCAATGTCGTCCAATGACATGATTTGACGCCTGATTTGTAGTGCTTTTTCGTAACATTCAATTGCAGCTGAGCGTTCTCGTGCAGAGTTCAACTCAGCAGCTTTGGTTGCTTTAAGTCTGCCCATCGTATGATAGACCTTGACAGAACCCGCTTTATTGCGTTTCATTTGAAAGGATCGGAGTGCTTTAGCAAGGGTTTGAACGGCTTCATCGTAATCCCCAGATTTCTCGTACACTGTTGCCAATGTGTAGACAACATTTGCCACTTGCTCTTCATCCGAGCCAAATAATTTCTTTTTGATTTCCACGCAGTCAATTATCTTTTCGATGGCTAAATCGTAATCTGGATACGCTTTCATTGAATAAATGATCCCCATTGCGAGGAGGGAGTCGGCTAAAGCGTCTTCATTTTCGGGAGTGTTTGATTCCAGCAAATTGGTGTGTTCTTCGTAATAATTCAGGGATTTTTTATAATCCTTTGCTGATGCATATGCCTGTGCAATTAGCAAGACTAAGTTCATAGTATGCTCATCTTCACAATTATTCTCGTCTTCAACACCTCTTCGGATTTCCAAGGCATCCAGCAAAACTTTTGTCGCATCTGCATAATTATGAAGCTTTTCCATCTGAATTTCACCCATGTGCTGCAACACTTGTGCTGTATCTGTTCCATGGTTATCCATCGACTCTGTCCCTTGTATACAATCGCTGTAACAATCAATGGCAAGTTGAAACTGTGAACATGATGCTGCACATTGTGCCTGAATAAGAAGACAGTGGAATGAGTAAACATAATTTCAATTGCTGGTGATGTTCATGTTTTGTTATAGCAGTCTCACCATATCAAATGAAACTTTGTATAGAGCTTCCTTCTTGCCGATTTTCTTATTGATCCTGACCGACTCCTTGAAAAATATCAAGGCTTTCTCGCTCTGCGACATTTCACTGAATGTTTTTCCAAGATTATGATATGTGTCAGCTACTTCTGAGCAGTCACCAAGCAGCCTCCTTCTGATGCCTAACGCCTGGAAAACGTTATAATATCGGGATCAAACTTATGGTGAGACGTCAAAGCCAAGCACATGACATGTATTGGCACAAAGTTGACTAACCTCTTCAAAGCGTTTCACGGCATCCTGGTAAGCCCCCGTTTCTAATAAAACTCTTCCAGAGCAGAACAAGATCTCTCCAATCCTTTCATTGTCTTCTGTCACGTTCAATCTGTGAACTCTCAGCGATTCTTTGTAAAACTCCAATGACAGATTTGATTTCAGCGCTTCTAGCACCTTGCCCAATCTGAACGCACAATCAGATGTCGTTAAATCATCCCTGCCAATACATTTCTCGTATACACTGTAGGCTGATGAATAATACTTTTTGGCCACATCGAATTCTTTTCGGGTGGCATGAAGCATGCCCAAATTGTCTGAAATTGTTGCTATCCTAATATTTATCTCGCCATCGCAACTCTTGGTTAATTCAAGTGCTTTCTCTAAATGTTCGATGGGTTTTTCCACGTCTCCTCTCTTCTTGTAGAGCATACCAGGTTTAAAGTGAGCTTCAGCGAGCATCCTAGTGATCTGCATTTCCTCAACATCTAGCTTCGAATTGATCACACTGATTTCTTCAGTGTAACCTGTGTAGATGGACAGCGGAATAAATTAGCTGTGGTATGCACCTATAATAATGAGATTTTGTCCATTGGCTCAACGCTTGTACTTACATTTCAACGCCATTTCTTGGAGGTTGATTTTATCGTCTTCGTATAGACTACCAATCGAATGGAGGAGCATGGCAACAATTCTATAATCAATGGAAGCCTTTTCCTTTTTATATACTTGAAGCGCTTGAAGCGAACGCTCCAGTGCTTTCTTGGGCTCATTGAGTTTTTCATGTTGCCTCCCAATCCAGCAAAGTGACCTGACAACAACACTGGCATAGTCCTCTCCAGCCAGTTTGTTTGCCCGGATGTTCTCTCCAGCCAGTTTTGCCCGGATGCGCAAGCATTCTTGAAACAAGAGCTTTGCGTGAGAATAATCGTTCAAATAATGATACGCCACGCCGAGGCAGTAGGTGGCGGAAGCAACAGACATAGAGTTAGCGCCTGATATTTTTTCGGCAATCTTCTTCGCCGAGTCGAAATGGACCTTCGCTCTGTCGGCTTCGCCTTTGTATAGGTGCGCCTCGCCTTTCTTCTGGAGCAATGCTGTGACTGTTAAATCGTCTTCGCCTTCTGGTACATTTGCTCTTTTCACTCTTAATGCTCTGAAAAATTGACAGTATGTGTTAGAGTAATGTGAGAAGAATATGAATCTGTTCAGGTTCACTTTCGCCTTACCCTTGAAAGCTACCGACAGCATTATCCCAGTCATGAAGTTGGGCATAAACCTCGCCCATTCGATTTAGCAAATGACAAACATCAGGATGGTTAGTCCCACTAATCAACTTTGTTAATGGCAAGGCTTCCTCACAGCATTGGCTCAGCCGCTCGTACTGCGACAGCAAGTCAGGGCGGGGTGAGGTGGGATTTGATATGAACAGTAATGTATCGTCGAGTTCGTCTGCAGTGAGATCATCATCTTTTATCATTGCCTCCCTTATTTCGATCGCCTCTTTGTAACACCCAAGCGCCTCTTCATGATTTTCTACAACTGCAGTTACATTTCCTATGCAGAACAGAGTATCTGCAACTTCCTGGTTCTTTTCGCCAAGAACGAGCTTCCTTATTCTCAAGGCTTCTTTGTAGGCAACCAAACTCAGCTCGTATTTTTCTATGTCGTCAAGTAGGACAGCCGTATTGAATAGAGTATTGGCAACGTCAACGTCATCGCCTCCTAGTCTCTTCTGCTTTATACTCAACGCAAATTTGAAGTAGTCTAGCGCCTCCGATGGATCTCCGTGTTTTCTCAATAAATTTCCCATCCATTGCATAGTATCAGCACAACTTTCGTGTTCTTCCCCATAATGGATCTCTCTTATACGAAGCGCATCTTCTAGGCATTCCATAGCTTCTTCTGCTCTGTCTTCTTCACACAGCAGTGCTCCCTGTATCAGGCGAGATTTCAATAAGGAAATATAAACAAAAAGTTATACGAGTCAGTATGAGTCATAAATTGCAATTGAGCAGGAAAGTATCAACACAGTACATTGCAAAACACAACGTGGCCTGATAGCTTACCTTATTATGCTGCGTCTCTGCAACACGAAGATCATCATCTCCCAGACATTCATATCGTATCTCCAGTGCTTGATCATACAATTCCAAAGCTTCATCGCTTTTTCCAGCATTATCCAGTGAAAACCCCATGCTATGCAACGTATCAGAAGCGCTCACGCAGGCGGAAATGTCCCCGTTTACAGACAGCTTCTTCAACCGTAAAGCTTCTTTGTAATAGTCCATCTCTTCTTTAAAAAAGCCATAACCACCAAGTGAAGCCCCTAGCAGATGCAATGCATTTCCGCTGTCAGCAACTTTATGCATGACACTTTTTCCTAATTTTGCATTGCCTTCATCGTCCTTTTGATGATGTTTTGTCAACTCCTCCGTCTCGTGGAGGCAGTATTTGAGCACCTGTTGATATGCTCCCAGTAGCCCCTCCTGTTCATCAATCGACTCTGCAGTCGTGTCGCCTTGCTTTTCTATCAACCCCAGCAGTTCTTCAATATCCCCAACATGCGCTTTGGCAGCCCCCGATGCTCCCAATACTCGCATTCTGCGTCGGACAAACGTTTTCTCATTCAACAGATTGAATGCTTCTTGGTAGTGATGTGCTCTCATTGTGTTTAGCGGGAGCATTCGTAATGTATATTGGTTGGAACCGATTAGTTCCGATTCCTTCATGGCAGCTTCGTTCCAACGCTGTGCATCCTCTTTGATGAGAGATCTATACGTCCCTTCGTGGTCTCCCCATGCCAAATATTCTCCATATTGTTGGTGTATATTATCATGAACGACGAGACATTCTATGGATTTGTTTGAATAACCAAACGACTTCTTCCCTTTGGTAGGCGTCATTCCATCGTCTCTGTCAATTTCAATTGATGCCAAATCTAACATCCCAAGAAGGACAAGGGTACTCCGAATGTAGGAAAGATGATCATTTGTATTTTTTCCTTCCATACCAAGTTGTTCTATGAGACCAAGACCTGGTTGCTGAAGAACTTTGCTCCACAGTGCAAATGCGACCGACAAAGGAACTTTCTGCAGGGTCGGTTCTTTCTTCTTATCTTGTGTTGTTGATAAAATCTCTTCTCTGATTGCACCTGGTGACGAGCGTTGCTCATTCTCACTGTCTGAATCCATTTGATCATCATTCTGGTTATCATTTGATACAACATGGTTATCCATTTCTTCATTGGCAAAAATAGGCTCGGAAGGCAAACTAAACACGGCCACAAACGCAACAAAGCACAATTTGACATCCTTATATCCAACCTTCTTACTACCGCCACCACCACCACCCCCCCTAGTACTACCACCGCCACCATCCCCCAACTCTTCAAAGTTTCTATCCAATATATCAAATATCGATTGATGCGGATGACGCATCTGTTCCGTTTCCTCCTTCTGTGCCATGGCAGTTCGGTATGCGGCTGAGACGTGTTGTACTCGCGTACCCCCAGCGGTTCGATGGGTGGCGATTGTTTTTGATTCGTCTCCATCATCTCCATCATTGTCATCTTCATCCTCATTGTTGAATCCTTCGACAATTTCAGCAGCAGCCTGGTTGGTGAGTGTGATACCATCATCGCCATAATCCATATCAACTACTAAAAATTCTCGCGCTTTGGGGTATGAATCGTGTTCATCGGGTTCGAGTTTGGCTTCTTCTTTGTCAATGGAGGGAGGAGGAGGAGGAGGAGTGGTGGTGGTTTGTTCTTCTTTGATTTCTGCAAAGGAAATATTTTTTGTTGTATCCCCGTTCAGTGATGAATTTTCATTGTCACCTTCTTCGTTATTTGCTTCCGTGGTTGATTTTATGTCGTTATGGGGTGGGTTATTCGTTGGTTGTTCTTCCTCGGGACAATTGTCGTTTACACCGACATCTTCGTTTTCATTTACATCTGCTTCCCTGTTGTCGTTTTCTTCGTCTACTTGTTTGGGATCTTGGTCATCATCATTCTGACCAGTCATCCCAAAAATTTCTTCTGACTGCCTCCACGCCATAGTTTCTTCTGCGGCCCCATCTTCTTCAGCGTCGTTTTCTTGATCGGTCATTTCATCATCTCCAGCCTCCCCCCCACCATCGTTTTCGTCAATCACCTCCTCCTTCTCATCTTGCTCTACCGATTCTTCTCCATCAGTATCATAGATATCATCGGCATTATCCTCCTCGTAGTCGTCGATACTATTATTATCTTCAGCATCATGATGATCAATTTTATTTGTGTCGTAATCATCGCCGCCGTCGTTTGCATCGGCATCGGCGGCAGCATTGGCGGCGCTGCTGCCGCTGACCCATCCGAATAAACGCTGCATAGTAGTAGTGACCAGTCTATCCTTCTTGGCAGGCTGCTTAATTGGTCCCTACTCTCTCGGGTCGGTGGGCAGGATACGGATCGGCGGTCTTGGCTTTGGTCTTTTTTCCACCTCACTCGGTCATCTGGGATTGGGAGGGTGTTACCATTGTAACAGATTGGAACACTTTTTGTCGTGGACTCACGTTACACGTGGACGTTTTCCGTTTACCGCTGAAAATTCCTTGGAATGAAAATTCTGGCGCGAACGAGAGAGTGTCACCCGAAAAAAGATCGGCTCGAATCTGACGATGGGAAAAGAACAAACGAACGGCAGAGTCGGTCGTGGCGGCGGAATGAAATAGCCATCATAGTAGATCCACGTAGACGCACATTTCCCACATTAGATCAAAGCATAGGCGTCAAGCAACAGCAGCATCTCCATTTCAATATCAGAAAATCATGATGACGCCAACGGCGGCGCGGCGGCCAAGATCGTTCCATGCATTTTGCACGACATGGTCAACCATAATATCCATTCTCTTACTCCTCTCCTCTTCCAACAACAACATTGCATCCTCCCAATCCACCGATGAAATAATACCATCACCGCCACCACCATTTTCACTCAAGGGCGCACAACAATCATGGGCAACCTGCTCCTCCCACTCAACCTGCACCGAATGCTACCAAGCATCCCACACCTGCCACTGGTGCGCCCACGACAATGCCTGTCACGTCAAGGGATCAGTCCACACCGGCTGCGTCACCGGTGCATCCTGCACTCCCGAACCTGACGAAAGCTGCGCCACTCACACAACCTGCGGTTCCTGCTCGTCCAGCTCCTGGGGATGCCACTGGTGTTCCTCCGACGAGGCATGTCATGCCGTCGGTTCCATGCATGGATGTGCCGCGGGTACGAATTGTTATGCGATTGATCGATGTCAACGATTGGAACCGGAACGGATGGAGGAGGGTGGGACCTTTTCGAAAGCGTCGTTTCATGGAGTGGGACCGGTGGCCAAGGGTTTTTTGGGGTTGATGCTTGGGTTGGTATTGTGTTGTTCGACAATGTGTTTTGGTGGGGCGGCGTTTGTGAAGAGTGCGGTGGATGATTTGGTGGGTGAGCCGGTGGAGATTGTGGAAGATGGAATGGTTGTGGAGGGAGGAGGAGGAGGGGGGCAGCAGCGGCAATATGAGGCGTTGCAAACTGCAGAGGAGGGGCAGGATAATGAATTGGAAATACCGCTAATGATGCAGAATGATACAGTTGAGAAGGTGGAAGATGGAGAGGGAGGCGGTAACAATGGCAGCGATGATGGTGATGCTGATAATAACATGCTCAAGAGCGATTCAGTTTTGATGAGATCAGAAGCACCTTCCGTAGCTCGATCGAATACTCGAGCAACATCATCATCATTACCCAGGGGAGGATCCAGCATCAAACGAATGTTCTGCGCTTGTCAATTATGCTACCTCGTCACATTATTCACATCCAGCATCTTATTCGTCGTCGGCATGTCCTACGCACCCCGAGAGCCACAATACAATGTCTGCACGAATCAAATTGCATGGAAATCCATCGTGGAGGGAATGGCATCCCTCAAAATGAGTGCATCCTTTGATTTATTAATATCCGTATACAACCCCAATAGGTTTGAAGTGGATTTGAGCAATGGCGCCGGGCAGTTCCATCATGATGGAGAGTATGTCGGATCGTTTGACATTCCCGAGGGGAAGATATCCGAACAGGCAATCAGCGATATTGTCGTGAAGGTTACATTCACACCTGATAAGTGGTCGGCATTGTCATTGACATCGGAATATTATCGAGGGAATTTGAAGTTTGTTGTTGGGGGACATGCTCATGTGAAAATACCTGGACTGGGGAATTACCAGTTTGATGCAAAGTTTGATGATATAAATGTGAATGTGAATGATCCTTCGTTGGATGATACTCATTTGTGTGCGTGTCCTGGATGGAAGAAGCCTATCACAGTTTGAAATATGAAAAAGGTCTGGATATTGTGACATATTGCGGTGGGGTGTGAATCTAAATAGCAGAATATCACATTTTGTGTGCAAATGTTTACCGTGCTATTGATAGAAATGTAAATAAAATAATGATTGTATTGTTTGAATGGAATCTATTACCAGAGATTACCAGTATAATGAGCATTCAGCGTTCATTGAGTTTAAAAGGAACGTGCTGGTGGGAACAAATCAACGAACAGAAAGAAAAGGAGGAGAAAGAGAAGGAGGGGAAATATGACTGCAAAGAGATACTTCGTCTTAAATAAATGTGGTTCGCAGAAAGGATGATAATTACAAAGATAGTTCACAGCACACCATTTACTACTTGATCAAGCACGTGAAAAGTTGTACTGAGTTCGATCTCTTGTTCATCCAATCGTTTGGTAAGTTCATGCTGTTGTTTTTGAAATTCTTGGATAGCTGCAAGCATTTGTGCTTCGCTTTTGTGGAATGTTATTTGATGTTTTTGTAGCTCATTCTTTGCGGCATTCATTTGTGCCCTACTTTTGTTTATTGTTTCACGTTGTTCAGCCAAATCTTTCTTCAGTTGCACATTCATTATTTGTACTCTACTGCTGTTTATTGTTTCTTGTTGTTCAGCCAAATCAAACGATTGCTTCTCAATCTTGATATTCATATCCTTTTCGT
>JALLBF010000469.1:0-11535 GCA_036939945.1 Thalassiosira sp. AJA248-18
ACGTACTGCGGTTCGCATCCCGGTCGTGATTTATATGCATGGAAATGCCAGTGCGAGGGTGGAGGTATTGCCTCAATTGACGGTACTGCTGGCATTGGGCGTGGCGGTATTTGCATTTGACTTTGCGGGGAGTGGGAAGAGTGATGGTGAGCATGTGACGTTGGGGTATTTTGAGAGGGAGGATTTACTTTGTGTCGTGGCACATTTGAGGGCGACAGATGTGGTGTCGACGATTGCACTGTGGGGAAGATCTATGGGTGCAGGTGTGTTGCTGTTTTGTCGAATTATGTTTGGATACATCTTTCTTTTACTTGCTTCATTGCTGATAATACCTTGTGCGTGACAAAATCTGCCAGTCACTGCATTAATGCACGGAGATCGTGACCCAAGCATTGCTGGCATGGTCCTTGACTCCCCCTTCTCCGACCTATCCCGCCTCTGCGAAGAAATGGTTGACAAAGCACGTGATCAGGGAATAAATGTGCCTGGTTTTGTGAGTTCTGTGGCTATACGCATGATCCGGGGTAGTGTTAGAAGACAGGCAGATTTTGATATCAAAGATGTTAGCCCTATTTCACATGTTCCGCATTGTTTCATCCCCGCCTTGTTCGTGGCTGCCGAGAATGATGACTTTATTACTAAAGCACACTCGCTATCTTTGCATGATGCTTACGCTGGTGATGCCAATATGATTGTCGTGGATGGAGATCACAATTCCAACCGACCTAGATTTATGTTTGACTCCGTGAGCATCTTCTTGCAGGCGTGTTTGCAAATACCGCCAGAGTGGCAATTGCGCGTCCACCCGTCGATGAACGTGTCGTCGCCCCCGTGGCGGTATCCTGGTGCACAAAATTCGAGGGATGAGTCACCCTCACAAGCAGTGCGGCTGGCACGGCAGGGGGGGTTGACTGGAATGACTTCGCCCACGAGGAAAGAAATTGCAGAAGAAGATTCAGATAGTGATATTGACATAGAAGAGGAGGCGGCGGCGGCGATTGCGGCAGGGTTGGACTTTGCTGATGAGGATGATATTGGAGGTGGAGCAGCAGATATTAATATTAATCAAATCCCGGAAACGTTGGGCATGACAAATGATCGACAGAAGGAGATCCAGGGGTCTTTATTCAAAATGCTCGGTCATGAAAATGAAAATAAGGGGGAAGGAGGATCTGATGGGATAGTTCAAAATGAAGGGAATGATACGGGGACTGTGAATGTTGGGGCAAGTAATACTCCATCTGGGGAAGAAGATATGTAAGCATTGTAATTCACAGCATCTTAAAATTAGCACCAATCGGCAGTGAAAGAGTGGAGCGATTCTGTGGTGCAAGTTTCTATTAGCAAGTGAAAAATTCGGATGTGCACTTACCTACCTATGCATAATGCCGATTCCACGCGCGCTCATTTCAACTGATTGTGACGAGTGAGAGTGCCAACCTTTTTGGATTGGCGAGTGCAACCCCACTCGATGAATGCCTACCTAGAGGTACGCCTACGCCAACAACCTGGGCGCATGCATTTGAACGCGCTCACTCCAATGATCAATGATCAATGATCAAGCCTAGCAAATCTTTGGACAAACTATTACCAATATGCGATAGCGAGCTTGCTTTTGTACCACCAGAGTAGAGCAACAGCCGGAGCCATAAGGGAGTATGTGGCACCTCTTCTGAATAATTTTTTGGGGTTGATAAGCGAGCACAAAACGAAGCTGCCGAGCATTGCCATTTTACTTCTTGAGACCTAAAACTTGACTCTTGAGTATCATTCTCAATTGAAACAGCTAGTGCTAGAACACTGGTTGAGTTTGCGACCGTCTTGCAAAAGTGGTGGATCTCGCGAAACAAATCGTGGNAATGGTGGAGCATTTGATGGCCGCTCGACGATTTTCTTCACTTGGTTGGCTCGTTATTTCGACGTAACATCCGCTAGAGTGAAAAGTTGCCTCGTGGATTGGAAATCTGGGGCAAAGTCACCAAAAGAAAGGCCATAGTGAAGGCTGTACGATAGTAAATTTGAGCTGACCGCTTTGAGGTACCAATCCAGTTGCTCTACTTTTGCGGCTGGCTTTCTACCGGGATCAATTGGAGATGAAGGAACCAAGAGGTTGAGCCGCAATAGGCCAAGATATATCCAAGCACGAGCTATATGGCGTTTCCAGAGGAAACTCCCTTCTTTTGATTTATTGATGGCCTGAATATTCTCAATGAGTGGTATCACGAACTTGTGGATATGGTCCAGAATATTCTTATTCTTGCAGTTTTTGAATGCTGATGCGATGTCAGAAGTCTTGATTGTGTGTGATTCAAGAAGATTCCTGATATCCAAATGAGCGTTCCCAAACACATCCTGAAATGCATCAAAAACAGACCCAAGTAGGTATTTGATCATATCTACTTGCTGCGCATTAATGTTCAGAGGTCCCTGGCTTGCCAAAAGAGGCAATAACTTCTTGGCTTGAGATATTCTTGCATCACCATTTTCCATCGTTAAATAATCAGTAGCAGCACCAGAAGAAGGTAGTCTGAGCAATCTGAAAATAGCGGCCCTGTTCACATTTGTTTCAATCCTACTAGGACCTGCATTGCATGTTAATATGCAATTCTTCGCTGACGCTCCAAGTAATGATGAATTCGTATGTTTCGGGGCCTCATTGTCTTCCCTATTCCAGAGTGAGGGACCCACAAGATGACAGCTTACGGAGTCCAGGTCATTAAACGTGTTGCACCACTGGTGGTTATAAAATGAATGCAGCATTCGAGGCAAAACAGAGCGCATGATGTGAACAAGAAGAACATCTGTTGTCGATGTGCTTTCCAAAGCCCACAATAGTGTCTGGTATGGACGGAGATCACCAATTTGCCATTGAGTATGAGTTAGTGACTTGCTGATAAATGACTTGATCTCATGGCGGTGCTTTTGAAGTCCCTCGGTGAGACCACCTCGCCCTGGCCATTGATATTCCCGCAGAATCCCTGACAAACGACCAATAATTGCCGCCTCTTCAGAAATACACCAAATTTCACCTATTTGGGCAGCCTGTATCTCTCCAAACCTTGCCAGTAGGTTGTTGAGAAATCCATCACTGCTTTGCCTCTGGCCCATGTTCTTTCCAAGTATGTTTTTTATAGCGTCCATATCAAGAGCATTTTCCACCGTTCTGATTGATGTATCAATTGTAGCGAGACGAACATTAGCCACAAACGCCGCTTGAGAATCTTCAAATCTTTTGCGAAGAACTTTGGGGGCATTGCTTATGGAATAATTCTCTGCTGAAACAGTGCTCTGATCAGTTGAATCCCAAAATGTCATTGCCAAAGCCCCAAAGAGCTCTTTGTAAAATTGTTTCTGCTCAAAAAGACTAGGGTGGTTGGTTGCAATGAGTTGCTTCAAGTCTATTTGCGGGGCAAATGGTGATGAAACCATCCTTGTGAAACCGAACAAATCATCATGTGTCAATGCGCATGAGTTTGATATGTCTTTCAGATTATTGAGTTCTTCAAAATCATCAAGTTTTGAAGGCAGAAGCGGGTGACCCCCTTTCTTCCATAAAACATCCGAAGATGAAATGCTACCTCCAGTACTTTCTTGTATGGCGTCATCAATGGCCTCAAATGAGAGCAACAAGTTTCTTAGAAGAGAAACTGATTCTTCATCAGCTTTTACTCCCTCTTCTTGCATGCACAGCCTGAACTTTGTGAATGATTTCTTGATCCAATAGAATTGGACGAGAAACCCGGTAAACGCAAACCCCATCTCTGACTTAGATCCATCACCGGTATATTGAGCTCTCTTTAGGCATCGCCAAAGCCTGTCACGGCATGATAGCAAATGCTCAAATGCGAACATCTTTTCCTGACGATGAATATTTCTGCCCGTTTGCCATGTTGACATATAGGTATCAATGGTCTGAAATAAAGGAAAGAGTAGAGGGGTGACGGGGCAACTGACAACTGATGTATCGATCCGTTTTTTGTCCATATAATATGAAACTGCCATGACACTCATATCAGATAGCATAGGAACAATGTCAACGTGGTAAAGCTGGTGATAGGTTACTGATTCCTCAAGCAAATGAGGTACCCTTGATGCGTGATGTGCACTAATCTGACTAGCTCCATCAGAAAAACCATTCAGATGGATCAAACTATTGGTTTGATCCGACCCAGCTTTGGAGAAAACATCCTTCAAAATGAGCATAGCAAACTTGATTTGGGTAGCTGTGGTTGTGCAAAAACCATCGAAAAATGATGACAAGTGCCTCGTGCCATTGAAAGGAACCATCTCCATAAGACGGCAGATGGCTTGAAACCGCAATTTGGCCTCATCTTGTTGGTTGTGACCGGGCTTGTACGAAGTGTAAGATTGTGGCTTCATTGAAGCAAAGTGATTGAGTGATTTGAGTGCCTGGTTACTACTTGTGAGTGTGGTCATCGCCTTGAGAAGTCTGCTTCCTTGTACAACATCCGCAGCTTGAGGATTGGATCCTAAGTCTCTTCGGGAGGAAACTCCTGTAACCAAACCAGATGATGGCGTCAGCGATAGTTTCATTTGTTTGCAAGCTTCATCTTCGTGTATTTCATACAATATCTTGTGCGCAGTAGAAAGTGACGATAGATCCATTCCTCTCTTCAGCAATCCAATGAATAACGCCCCCCAATCCTTGAGTGTCTTGATCGGATGAGGCTCTTCTTGAAGTGAAATGCTTCTCTGGCAGTCATCTTGATGTGCTGTCACCATATAATGACCGGCATCGTGGCTCTTCACTCCACAGTCCCATAAGCCAGTAAAAGCATCAATTGTATCAACTTCACATCCCTCTTTGGCTTGAATGGTGTCGACAGGTGTTGTTGGTAACACACATACTTCGATGCACCGATTTCGCATTGCTCTGGAGACTTCGCCGTGTGAATTAGGGTTCATGCTTAAGAACAATCGGAAATTTGGGTGTGGTTTGATGACTCTTGGTTTTGCGCTTTGATCTTCATCAGAGACTCCACACTCAGTCATAACAAGTTCTCCTCCAAACTCCATCAAAGGATTGAGGCGATCAAGGACAGAGGAAGAACAGTAGTTGACATTTTCTAAATGTAACCAATATCCTCGTTCCATCGCCTGAACAAGAATGCCATCAACCCACTGGAAAGGGGATTGTATTTTGGACGTGGAAGATTTTCGTTTTAATGATGATAACCATTGTCGAGCTGAAGCAATTTGGTCAGAGAAGGAAATCGAGAACTGGGGAATTCGTCGTGCTAAGTTCTCGTAGCATTCAATCAGTTTATCAATGGCAAATACCAGCGCCTTGTTCCCAGCAAATGAAGATTGGTCATGCTCTAGCTTCAATATCTCTTTGTTCATGCGCCAGTAATGTTTGTTGACTGATTGAAGCACTTCAATGTTGACCCCGCTCGCGAAGCAAACATTGTCATAGATGCGATTCATTGATCTCAGCATCTCAGTCAAATTTCCCATCGCATCGGTCTGCTCAAAGCAACCAATTAGTTCAGTCACATCTGTTGAAGATGACATTGCAAGAGTTTCGATGTGCACGTTGCAAGCATCAGCGAGAGTTTTGAGTAGCACACTTTTGCCGCTTGATGCTGGTCCAACAAGAAGACAGGGCCAATTCATGCGAATGCAACATGAGACAGCCTCCATTGGCCAAAGAAGTGACTGAGAGATGCCAGGCTCGCTGTCCTGTGTAGGAACATCAGACCAGTGTGAAGTGTCTGAGAAGCGTTCGAGCCTTGTGGTGCCGACGAAGACACAGCTCTGTGTAACTTCTAACTTTGGGTGAGATTTCTTTGATGAACTGCCAAATTGCTCGTTAAACCGCTTCTTAATTAACCCTCTGTCATGATCCGTCCTGAGACGCTGCGTGTACAGCATGTCAGCATAATTCGCTGCACACTCAGAACTCATTTCACCGTCATCGCTTCTGAGGAGTTGGCACCAGCGAAAAATGTCTCGCAAGTTGAACTCCCATGGGCTCCCATGCTGTCCGTAAAGTCTGGAATCGATATCGCATTGCACTCCTTCATTGAACCGAATCATTTTATCTACTATTTCGGTTGGAACGGATGGGAACTGTGCAGCAACAATGCTGAACAGGTCGCTGTTTGTCAAAGCTTCGATGTAAACCTTGGTGAATCTGTTTAGAAAGGATTTTGGGAGACCTTTCCTTCCTCCTCCTTGAGCAAGTGGGTTTTGGGCAGCAAATATTCGAAAGGTTGCAGGGCAGTCAAAAGCCTTTCCCAATTCAGGAATATAAACGCTGGCGCGATGATCTAGGCAGCTATTCAAACCCTCAAGAACTGACTGAGAAGCAAGGTTTAGTTCATCCAGCAAAACCCAATCTCCACGCTTGATGGCCTTGAGCAAGACACCATCACACCATCGAAATGATGCGCCGGAAGACGCACCATCTGTGTCGCTCTCTCCAGAATACGGCAAATCACTTCCCATAAGGTCAGATATGTCTGTTTGCTCAGACAGATTAATCCGCACAAGATGGTGACCAGACGCTTTCGCCAGTGCCGAAATTAAACTGTGTGGGACAAACGAATTGGAAGAAAAGAGTGAGAAGAAGCGAGGCAAATAACCATGACTGAAGCGAATGAAATTACCTTGTTTTTCCAACCCCTGGGCTTCCTTCAAGTAAAATAGGTTTCGATATTTGCATACCCCTTAGCACACGTCGAAGATTGAGCCCAGTTGTTGGTGCTGTCAAATTGAAGCCTAAATCTGGTGGTATTTCTTCATTGCCAGTGGGTATAGTAAACGGGTTCACACCAAAACGGTCCTCTGTTGAAACCATGAATTTTTCAATTCCTTTCAACTCATTTTGAAAGCCAACCACATCGGCGACACCCAGTTCTGATATTTGTTGCAGCAAGAACTCCTTCGCTTTATTTCTTGTAGCTATTGCGTCCTGGTTTGACACCCCTGTCCCGAGCCCAAGACCATCAAGATGCATTAATGAAGCTCCATGGACAAAGGCTGCGTATTCATCTACAGTCTTATTTTTTAGAAACACATCAGCAATAAACTTTGCCCATGATAGCATATCACGCAATGATAGCTTGAAATCATTGCAGAATGAATTTGGGTCATCGCAGATAGCAACATTGAACCAATCAAAATAATCTAACATCATTCTTCGGATTTCTGGGACCCCTGTCATGATACCAGCATCCAGCATCAGATTGGTATCGACAGCAGACGAGAATGACCGCTCAAGAACCAAGTCGATATCGGATCTTTGCGAAACTGGTGGGACCCATATTTCTGTGAACCGTGAACGCAATGCTGGGCTAAGCTCGCGTTTGCCAAAGTCCCCTCCCGGATTCATCGTTGCAAATATTCTAAAATCTTCATGTGCTCTGATTTCACTACCGAATATTTGCGCCATGCTGTCAGATTCATGAACACATGATGGGCCTTCGCCTCCTTTCTCTGCCAGGGTCAGCGTCCGGGAAGGTTCTAAAACTGAGTTCAATCTTTCGAGCACGGCGTCTTCTGCAAGAGACATTTCATCCAACAGAAGTAAGCTGCCATCTTTCATTGAACAAACTAGGGGACCGTCTGCCCATTCAAAGAGGGCCAAGTATTTCTGATATAGATTTTCAATCTCTTTGTAGGTATTCTGCACTAGCTGACAGTGCGCAGGGTTTGGCTTGGTAGAGGTAGAAATTGAATCCACCTTGCCATTTGACAACTTTCGCCTCTTCTTCTTGATGGACGTGTTATCATTACTTGAATGTGTTGAATTGGTGGCTAGCACATCCTTCTGGAGGCATGTTTTGCATAGTTCGCGTAGAAATTCGGCAACTTGCTTTGGTGAATCTGGTGGTACATCTGATGATTCCGATTGCTCATAATGAACGATGAAAGAAGGAGCCCTTGAATTGATACTGAATGATTGATCGGACCAGTTTCCAACAAGATCCACAGCCTTTTCAATCATCTCCTGAGCAATATTCTGTCGACCACGAACTGGACGAAATCCTCCAAGGATATCGCTGGTTTCAGTACTCGCATGACAGTTGACAATTGTGAGTTGTCTCTGAAGAATAACACTCAAAAGTTGAACCACAGTCGTCTAAATGAAAACGAAGAACTGGTCAGGAGCTTGCGCAATTGTAAAGTAAGACTTGAAATGTGGATAGTGCTGAATTTACCTTTCCGCAGCCTGTATCTCCAACAAGCAGGACAGGTTCTTTTTGCTTTATACAGCGCATCACCAAAGTAAGCTGCGACATGATTGGATGTTGGTAATTGTAAGAAACAGTGCATAGGAATCATGTATTTCAAAGCAGGAACAAAGCATTCAGCAGCAAACTTACCAATCTCATTATGGACTGCGTAGGAGCAATTGAATTCACATTGAGGCCTGATGACGCCAATATTGATGTCTGACCCAAAGCTTGTTCTAACAATACGCGGCCATCAGATTTTTCTCCATAGTAGGCTTCATCCTTGTTGATCTTCACTTTGAGTACTTGCTCAATAATACTCTGCACTGCATCTTTCTCTTCATCTACTCGTAGACGTTCTGCTAGTAGCATATAACCCTCCATTGCCAGCTCCGCCTTTGACGATGCCCCGCGGCCTGCCCAGCGAAGAAGATCTCTTGGCGTTATGAGTCCATCTTTTCCTCTGAATATCCCTGTTCTGCTTCGACGCTGCCTCAGCGACTTCATAACTTTTACAAGAAGCTTGGCATGAGACGGTGGACAGCCACAGCGTCTTTCTAATATGATTATCATTTCATCTTCTGGTATATCTGACATGTGAATCTCTACAAATCTGTTTCGGAAAGCTCTTGATAGGGGTTTTCTTCCCCCATACGCTCCTGCAGGGTTTTGAGTAGCAAATAAACGAAAATTTTCGTGTGGCTTGACAGCTTCGTTGATTTCAGGTAAGTACAGTTCACGATTGTCATCGAGCAAGCGATTTAATGCCTCGAGAACTTCGCTAGGGGCCAAGTTGAGTTCATCAAGGATGACCCAGTGCCTGCATATCATAATTTGCGAAGAATATTGTAAGGATAATTCAGTATAAGATAATCAATCATGGCATCACAAAACATACATACTTACCCTTTTCGCAACGCCTGGACAAGAATACCTTCCTGGAATGATATTTTGCCTTTTGAATCAGCAGCATATGAACCAGTGTACTCTTGAATGTCTGTGTGCTCATGATTGTTTATTCTGACACACCTGTGTCCACATCTTGCTGCCAAATATTCGACGAGGGTCGTCTTTCCAGCAGATGTAGGGCCTTCAAGAAGAATTGACCATGGTCCACTGGCAACTGCCTGGCAAAGACGACGGAGGTTTGACGTAGCGGATGGTGTTAGGACAAATTTCGGCTTTCCGTTAGATGAAGATGATGGATCTGCCCAATCAGTTTGCTCTTCCTTTCCTGATTTTATCCAAAAGGGTTTTATCAACACAAAGGAATTGTTTCCTTTTCTGCCGTCGGGTCTCCTGCCAGGATGGTCACGTTCTTTATGTGAGATACCTTTGGGGAGCAAAGCTGTGAACTGTTTCTGGACAATACTTCTTGATGGCAAGTCTAAAGATCCTTCAAAGGCCAATTGAAAACCCTCTAGTATGGCACGTTGCGGAGCAAATCTTTGTTGAATGATGAGATTCCTTGCAGCTGATAATGTGCGACAGAGCGTCCTCATGGTGTATCTGGGTTTTTGCCCGCCACCGTCAACAAGAGATTGGTCAGAAAGCACACGGCATTGGAGGTATAAGTCAACTGAGGAAATGACTGATTCAGAGTGCTCCAGAGGTACACCATTAGTGGTGACTGCCCCATAAAGATACCGTGCAGCAACGGAGCGCAGCTGGACAGGATCAACTAGCTCATCAACATATATCTCTGTAAAACGTGATCTGATGCTGGATGGCAAGTCTTTTTTCCCCGCGTCAGTTGCTGGATTCATCGCAGCAAAAAGTCGAAATTCAGGATGCCTTCTAACTGCCTCCGCGTCTCCTTTCTCGGTAAGAGTAATACTGCCATGAGAATCATCGAGGAGTCCACAAAGACGTTGGAGAGTTTCGCTCGAGGCCAGATTAATTTCATCAAGTAGAACCCTTTGGAATTAATAGATGGGGATTAAGTCTCGGGCAAAGCTAGGTATCAAGAAATGCTATTGCAAACAAATTCTTACCATTTCCCTGTGCGTATAGCATCAACGAGGGCTCCCTCCGTAAACAAAAAGGCAAGGCCTGATTCACTCGCTATGCGTTGGCGCTCAAAGCGTTCAGCAACAGATCGGAAGTCCACCCATGACTCTAGATTTGAGGCTTCTTTTCCTTTTTTAGATAATTCACGCATCTGTTCGATTGGAAATGCATAGATTAAAAGGGTATTATTGAGCAAAAGAAGGTAAGTGGGATATAATACATCTGGTCTTCCTTCGATTGAGACTCACTTTCTTTTCTCCCATGCCTGCAGCTTTCAGGTAACATTGCGCCAGCTTCTTCCAATCACCTTTCTCGAATGCGGTCAAGACATACTTCAGAAACTGAGCATTTTGACTCCGAGAAAAGCTTGATACGAACAAATCCACAAATTTGTCGTATACTCCACGAGCAACGTGACGCATTTCCAAGGGCTTGTACCCCCCTAGCAAATCGGTTGAATCAGTTTGGAGGGAAAGATTTTGCACGAGTAATGATCGACCGGTCAGATTGGCCAATCTTTGTACCAAGGTAGTTTTACCACACCCTTATAGTTTCGATTGGAGGAGCAAAAAGGAATACAAGCATTGCGACACAAATGTTAGATGATGATACAGAAACTTGATTTTTTTGTATCAACAAGGTCACGTCTGTTACAAATACTCACCAGTTTCCCCGACCAAAAGAGCTGGCTCATTCTGAGATGCACAAACTGCGATAGACTCCATCAGCCTCAATGCATGGTTCGTTTCTGCAAAGTTCCTCTTCTTCCCAGGTGCTGATATATCATTCTCGTCATCCTCCTCACCTTTGAGAGCCAATAAACGAGCACGACCAACCTCAATACGACGATTATTGTGCCCTCCAGCAGATAGTGATGGGATGCGGCTTTCAATATATCTGGTTGCGGCATCCGCCGTCAGGCCCCATGTCGGAGCAGCGATCTGACAGATGAAATCTCGTCGTCTCTCTAGAATAGGGCAGGACATGGCGAATATGTCTACCGTTTCTGCAAGACAAACGAGCCGCTGTGATTCAGTTGCATACTCGCTTCCTGGTTCGAAATTCAAGGCTGCCGATATTCGGGATAATAGTTTTATGTATTCTCTCACTGATGCATGCCTTGCTCCATGGCCCAATATTTCTTTGTCAATACCAGCGGTAGGGCTGTTTACACTTTGTTCATTATTGCTGTCAGCAGCAGCAGCAGCAGCAGCATCCTCCTCTCTTTCAAAGTCGTCCCCACGACCACTTCTATCCAACTTTCTCAGAACATCCAACACTGCATCCGCCACCGAATGAGGTAGATCCGGATGGAGCAACCGCC
>JALLBF010000470.1:0-14518 GCA_036939945.1 Thalassiosira sp. AJA248-18
CTTCAGAGGAACCACCTCTTTGAGGAAAAAAGTAAATGTCCCTGCTACCCAAATACATGCTATGTTTATCAAGGTCAAGCTAAAGGACACCCCTCCCATAAACCAGTAGTCAGCGGTATCCCCTAATCAATACAGATATTTTGAGAATAAGTTTTGAGTCAAAAACAGAAGTACAAACGAGATCGCACTCACCTTCGTTGCGGTTAAAAGTCTTTGAAAGAAGCAGTAACTCATACGTCCAACACATTCTTCAAGCAGGCAAGACACCAGATGTGTGTAAAAGAAAAGTATGATATTAAGCTTCGATGAGAAAGAGAGAGTGCAAGTGGAAGTTGAATACGTACGAAGCATTTACTGCAGGTGGCAACAAAGATAAACTGATTGCAACTCCGACCATACCACCGGAATTCTTTCCAAGCGTACTGGCAAAACGAAAAAAAACAAAGGAGTGTGGTTAGTAGAGCCAGAAAAATGCAAGTTTCAAAAAAGGAGGCTAGGTACATCGGCTGGATCAGGATGTACACACCTCAGTGCTACTGCCATACCGCTTGGAATGGCAACAAAGATGCCCGACACCAATCCAGTCACATCGCCCCGCGACTGCAGATAATAAATAATGATAAGTTGGGAATATATATTCAAAAACTTCATACGATACTAGGCAATTACTCTCACCGCCATTTGTGATGTAGGCCAATCACGAGAGGCTGGGGAACCAAAGCTTACTGTAATCACGCAGACTACTGCACCCACTACAAGGCACATCATTAATGAAATGATTTCGTTTCGGAGGCTCGTTCCCACCAGTTTTTTGCTCCTAACAGTTGTGCCGAATGTCATGCCCATGACAGGCCCCACTTTATTATCGAATGGCAACATGTGTATGTTAGTATGAACACCATAGCTAATGGAAAACTAAGAATATATGTTTTACTCACTGATAGGACTGATGATTGCAAGTTAGGCAGGAGTATCGTACTTGGAAGCATCTATGATGAAAAAAAAGAACTCACCTCACAAGCATTGATGCTATGACTGTCGGCCCACTGTCTGTCGCTAAACCAACAGCGGCAATAAAGGAAGCGCAAAAAACAAAGAGGCAATAATCAAATGTGAATTTTGCCCCAGCGGAAACTTCTTCAATGACCTGCAGCACCCTAACCCTAGATGATGTGTTTCTAAGTTGTTCAAAAGACAGCATGTTCGATGGGATGTATAGAATGATAATAGCAAGAATAAAAAAGGAGCAGAGAACAGATTCCCAACTAACTTACCTCCACTCCCTGCGTGCTTCCACAATGGCATCTTGCAACGTTTTCTTCCTCTCGGCTGAAAGGAATGGGATCGCCGGGATGGAAACCCCCGTCGATACATTATCATCATCTTCCATGTCATCGCTTTCGCTCACCGAAACGGCCTCCTCCTCCTCCCTACTGGTTGTCAATGTAACCCCACTTTTATCCCCGGCAGAAGCCGTGGTCTTCGCATCAGCAGCAGCCTTCCGTTGTTCAACAACCTCACGATTATTGGCCGAAGACACGACGAACATGTCGATCTCCTTCTTCGTCGCGGGCGGGACGAGGGACGTCTCGAGGGGACAGACGTGCACCGTTCCCGCGACATTCCCGATGCCGATGCGCTCACACCTGAGCATGAGTATCGGCACCGCTGCCGGAGCCACGAGGATGCGCATGCTGATGTAGCCGGAACCGGCAACAACGCTCACGGCCTCGGCGGGGATGACCTCCTCACGAACGAGGCGGTTTATCATCTTGATTAGGAGGGATTGCATCTTGACTCGAACTTTCTTATTCTTCTTGGTACTGGTGCTGCCGCTGCCACTTCCGACGTCTGATGTTGCGGCAGTGGTCACGACGCCCGTGTTCTGTGCTAAATGAGCCTTCCAGGCTCCTCCCACGCCTCGGTCGCTGGCAACCTCTACGTCGGCCGTGACGGCATTGCGAGAGTAGATGATTGCGACGAATTTCGGCGTGGGAAACTTCTTCTTGGTCGTCGCAGCCGCGTTTGCTGCTTCCGCATCATCCGGCGCCATTTCTTTTGATGTCATGGCAGTAAATGTAAATAATGAAACATGGTGCAAGAGTTCTATCATCTACCCGCCACTTGTATTAGTTCCTACACTAAGAAAAGATACCCTTCTTTATTTTGAGATGCTGTTCGCATTGCATTTTGTCATGATGTGTTGTTGTGTATCATCAGACGCCCTTTTTGCGGCAACGCCCAGTCGCTGGTAAGCAAAGCAAGCTAACATGATGTTTGTGTCAGGCACAAGGAGAACACCGATCTTTATAGTCCAACAGCAACAGCCCCTAAAAGGGTAATCTGGCAACCATAGAACATTGCAACATTTTTTGATTAACAATATCAACATCAAGAATGAATACCAATATGTTAATTCTAGGATTGGGCAGTGCACCTACCACTGCTCTCACATGATGCGCATTGCCTGGGCTGAAGAGACGGGCAATCAAATGCGTTGCCCCGGGGCGATTGCAGATAGAGTGGCTGACGAGAGGTGCACCGGCTGACTCGGAAGAGACATCATCAGCCCTCTAACGAAGAAGAAGAAGAAGAAGATGGGGATGATGAAGATGGCCCTCCTAAAAAGAGATATTTAGATATGATAGGGAGCGTGCATAAAAATGTGTTATGGATGATTATCTTGGTCCTACCCCTATGTTTGATGCTGATCTGCAGAGTTTGAGCAGTTCTACCGCATCACGAGCCAAATTTTTGAGTGGCTCATCACTGCATACGATCGGTTCTGGACAGTTCTCTATGACTGTAACCACCGGCGTTGTTTGAATATGCCAGTTGTTAAATGCCTCCCGCCTGCTCTGAAATTAGTGTGCTACGGCGTCTCCTTCTCGACATTCCAAGATTATTTCTAGATGGGCGAGCTTCACCATGGCCCTCAGCAAGTCACCACCACTGGGAATCCCACTCTGAAACTTGCAACACACTTCACCAACACACTAATCTTGATTTTGTAGCACTTGGAATGATCCAAATTGATTCAATACATACAACATGAGAATAATGCATGTACGGGGCGGGAAAAGGTTAAATTTAAATGCCAAGCGGTGTACACGAGTACACGTACCTTATGATTGTGCACCAGTTGGACTCAGTGGTGGAAATGCAATAGTAGGCTAACACAAATATATATCATAATTCCAAAGTATATTCGACATGGATATGTTTCCCAGGTTATTGCAAGCTGCAAGCGCAACGAGGGAAGATCATCATAGTTATTGAAACAAGACAATTTCTTGGTGGAATTCAGATAGAGATAGGTAGCTAGTAAGTAGATAAATAAGAAGATGTCTGGCAAGCAAAGAGGTCTTGCCACTTGGCTTGGTGAAATTCAGAGAAGAATAAGACAACAGACAACATGAGTCCAAAACAATCATGAGCTAGAGTTGCTGTCACCAGTCTACAGATTATCGTATCGTGTAGCTGTGGCTTGTTTACAACATCAGATTATGTAGATATCACCAGCTACAATTACAAAAATTAAGTCTTAGAAGAAACATTGCAAGGCAAAGTACGATAGACCAACATCAGTACGTGTACACATTCACAAGCTGACCTGTCGATGTGGCGCGCTGGAGATCTCCATGTTCTACACAAACTATATATATCGAGCTGATATCATCTACATGCCACACATTGAATGTAGTGATTCTCACAAGGTGACAGTGACAGAGATGATATGCATAGTAGGGATGAAATGATGTAAGACAGGACAAGATATTATCAAAGGAATAGCTGATACCCTCCTTCCCGTTCCCTGTGGCTGATTGTAAAGTGCATCAATTCCATCATGATGTCAAACCCCCTATCGGATACTGTACCCGGCCGGACCCCTAATCAATTGAGGCATCCTGCACCAACCCGTACACTGGCACGAACACCTCTTATCCACCGGCAATGCTGTGGGTGGCGGACTTCTGCTCTATCATGACACCCTGCAGACCCTCTCTGCCTTCTAATTTGTACAGATGTACGCCGATGACCAATTTTGGAAGAGGTTGTCCCCGTATCAGTAATGCCCAGGAAGTGATGGGGCTCCTCTCGTTGACAACCTGTTCAGCGTAGACTATGTGCCCAAGCCAAAGAATGAGATGAAGAGGGAAATATGTGTATATCCTCTGAAGATGGTTGGACAAGAGATCAATGCCAAAACATTACGAGGTTTCTTCCCGGTCGTTTCGGCAGAGATCGGCGGTGCCGGTGGTGATTTGGAGACTTAGAGGATGCAGACGACGGGCACGAGATGAGTTGCTGCGTTCAAGAAGGAGCTCTAATGACATGGACAGGTGAGCAGATGATCTACAGAGAGTGGAGTCAGTGGAGAGAGAAAATGAGCATAGTTGGAGCCACGAGGGTCTATCTAATTCGACGAGGACAGCGATCGTAATGCAGACGCAGCGTAGACACTTTATGGCGCCACCGGGTGAGGGACCAGGACGATGCTGGATGCACGGAGGGTAGCACCTCTGAATTTTGCGCCGTTGGTGCGCACAGTGAGGGATACGCGGTCAGAGATTACGGTCTGTGACCAATTCTAGGAGACGGATGTGCCGATGGCTGCAGCGGACAATGGCTTCAGAAGCGGTAATAGCGGCGGATAGGGGGAATTTCGGGGGCGGAGGAAGGTCGCCATGGTTGGGTTTGGTTGTAATGTTCTCTTCGCACTGTTTCTTGTTGACTATTGGCGTCTGTTGTGGAGACAGCGCGGCATGCACACATGGTGTGTAACAGTTGTGACACTAGAACTCAGACAGAACTCAGATGAATAGAACCGTTGTGACACTCTCAAAACACAAAACACATATCTAAAAGTGACTGACTTTTCTTTATGTCAAAAAGATACGGCTTTCTATGGTGAAGTTGGTCGTTCTGGGTGGCAATATGGGGTGGCATCGCTTCCATGGACATGGTGATGCCTGCTGACCTGTTCCATGGTTTACGTGTGTCCATGGGGCAGCTTTGCAAAGCATTCCCAAGTCTCTGTGACCAATAAAAAACCCACCACAACTTGCCAATATATCGTGTTGACAGGGGGGGGGGCTATTTGTGGTGGCGGTGGGCGTTCTAATTCTAATAGGGACGTTGCAATCCCGGGTATCTAGCGGGTAGGTCAGTACCTAACTTAAGGTCGATAGCCCAGATTCACATCACGAGGCAAAAAACACTAGTTATTTAACATGGGATCGTTGTTGCGGCGCCAAATATAATATCATATTTTACTCGAGAAGAAATTGTACGGTTTTGTCCGAAAAATCCGAAATCTGACTACCCAGGATTGCAACGTCCCTTCTGGGTGACGATGCCGGATGGCATCGCTTCCATGGACTGGTGATGCCTGCTGAACTGTTATTCCATTGCTTACTTTTGTGTCCACCATGGGGTAGCTTTGCAAAAGATTCCGGGTTCAATGTCAATTTGCTTCTTGCCAATATATTAGAACACATAGCTCTTAAGTCTAACTCTAAACGCAACACTAGCTAACACTAATCCCAATAGGACTTTATCATAGTTTTCATCTCTACTGATACTGAGATCTTGCAACATCCACAATCAACAAGCAGTACAACGTTGATGTTGAGGGTTGATGTTTCCTTTTTGAAACTGATTGCAGTCGGTTTCAAAAGGGGGGGGCACTGCAACACTGGGTATCGTGTTACGAAATTGACTTTTTCAGATGCAGGGTTGTGAAATCAAAGTCCCTCTGATATGAATAAATAAAGATAAGGGGAGAGTTGTATCAATTCAGTGAAGGAAGGCTCCAAACGGACCCCAAACAGCGTGCGCTAATTCTCTGTTAATGTTTAATTGTAAAAGTCTGGGAGGAACAAATCATGCATCCCAAGTTTCTAACTAGGCATGTCAACTGCAACGTCATCCTTTGGGGGTTCAAACTCTTGGAAGTTGGATAGGCGAATAGGAATAGAGCTTAGAGCTTTCATTTTAACTCTGTGTATGATACAGTGCGTTCTGCCTTGCTGTGCTGTCACTGCAGCTTTGCAACACCAGTGGCGGTGTTATCATTCATTTTGCTCAGTAACTTGTCATTTTTAGCAACATAGAGAACAATCGGAGGAGTACTCTCCTTGCATTGTATGATACCCTCAATGCAAATGCAAGACACCAACAAGGTAATAGTCGGCAGTAGACTACTCAGCAGAGGAACAAGTACCATTCCGCCCCTCTCCTTTTTATGAATACAAGTTTCCTGGAATTTGAACCATAGAGCTGTGTTGCCGGGCATGTGGACATTGTTGGCGTCAAATGTGGATGGACGAGTCCACATATAATTAATTTTGATGTTGCTCTTTTTGGATGGTTTCAGTTTTGATGACTTAGCTGCTACACCGGTAGAAGTGGAATATGCACCAGTAGAGGCGGTGCATTGGCATTGATTGGGACGCCCTTCGGGTATAAGCCATGGCCCTGGCTCGTTCTGGTACACAATTTGACGGAGGTACTTACATTTTACACACAAACTCTACAAGAGCTCATATAGCGCATCAATAATATCGATAGCTAATGCTCATTCTTTTAAACATGGACTCAAGCCCCAAGAAAAAATTCTCTATGGGAAATCATAATTAAATAGTACTTTTGTCGAAGGAAAAGATATGAAATTGATGAGGTACGTCCCTTGATTTTGCAGCCCTAGATGGCATCTGTACGGGTACGTTGTATGAAGAGTTCATCTTCTTTTAGGGGGGAGGCGGGGAATAAGTAAGACATGCGCAATGAAAAGGACGGGTTGGTTAATTTGAGCGTTCAAAACTGCTTGGTAATGGCAAGTAAAATTAAAATTCAAAATTTACCAACCCGTCCTTTTCGTTGCGCCTGTCTTCAGTGATAGACGGAGGAGCAACGGCCGCTGCAGCAACGGTGGATGTGTTTGGCATGGGTGCATCAATATCGGGAGGGGATATAATGGTTGACGGTGACGGCGATATAATGATCATTGATATCGGCGATTGCTGTATGGCACCGGGTTGAACAGCTTGTTGAATTGACTAGGATGAAAAAGGTTGGGGTTGGGGCCACGGTGGAGTGGACTCGCTGCCTTTCGCTTTCGGAGGAGAGGCATACAACCATGCCTTCCTTTTTGGAAGTGGAAAATAAATAAATCCCTGTACGCCACAGTCTGATTGCTTTGGAGGGCGATGTGCCGTTGTCCCCTGCAACCCTGTCGATGGCAGTTTCGAGGTGGGAACTGTGGTCGAAGAGTAGGTCAGTTATGATGTTGTTGCTGTGTTAGCTAGTGTAGGCAGGAGGATGGATGACAAGCCATTGTGCCAGAATAAAAAGAGCGCCCGGGGAACCTCTGCTGTGACTGAGACATCACGTACGATCAACATGAAGAATGATGACGCGAACAAGAGCCAGATTGAACTTCAACTTTTGAACGATATCTATTTGAACTTCAACTTTTTAACAATAAAATCTTTGGTGTCAATATACCGCGCGCGCTATCCAGCGATCAAGCAAGATTGCTCGCCAACCAGCGATGTTGTACTACACAACATTACATATGAACCTAGATATGATATCGCTAAGATTGCTCGAGAAGCTGGCTGCCGGAAATCTAAACAAAATGAGACGAATCAGAAGCCGCCGATCCGATGGACGCAACAGGAGGCAAGGATAACCTGGATGGCGACACAGATCATCCTCGCGCAACACCTAGAGCACCTACCGCAAGGGCCGGGAGCACATAAAATCATTCACCACCACATCCGAGAGAGCTCTTCCCATTTCCAACCTTGCATTGATAGTAAAAACTAGAAACTTAAAATGATTTCTTTTTCTTCGTCAAATCAGACGTCTCGATTGGGACGTCAGAGAAGCAAAGTTCATGTGAATGTAGTATTCGTCGTTGCCATCATGTTGTCAATTACGAGGGCCGCGTTCGCTTCGACTGCCGCGGCTGGTAAGATACATCCTCTGTCTATGAATATTCCTTTTTCAGCCGATGAACTGTGCTCATGACAAATCTCTCTCCCCCAATTAAGCACCCAAGCGCCTCACCCTTGACACAATTTCGGACAACCTCCTCAAAATGGAATATGCGGTCCGAGGAAAAATTGCCATTGAAGCTGACAGAATCACTCAAGAATTAGCAAAATCGAAGAAAGGATTTCCTTTTGATCACATTGTCTTCACAAACATCGGCAACCCTCATGCCGTGCAACAAAAGGCCCTCCGTTGGCCTAGGCAGGTCATGGCGCTGCTTCAACTCCCCGATGCTATTGGCATAGACCATCCTAATGCTTCTCAGCTCTTTCCTGAGGATGCAATCGCAAGAGCACGATCCATGAAATCTGCTCTGGGCGGGTGTGGCGTCGGAGCATACACCCATTCCAAGGGTGTGAGGCAGTACCGAGAGGACGTTGCACGATTCATTGAACAGAGGGATGGAGCCGAACCAGGCAGTGTTGATATCGAGAACATTTTCTTGACTTCGGGGGCCAGTGAGGCTATTTCAATGCTCATGGCGGCCTTGATTAAGGATTCATCATGTGGGATCATGATTCCGATTCCTCAATACCCACTCTACAGTGCCACACTTGATCTTCTTGGTGGGCACAAGGTTGGCTACTTCCTAGATGAGAAAAAAGGTTGGGGCCTAGATTTGGAAGAGCTTGAGCGCTCATTGACTGATGCAAAGGCACAGGGTATCAATGTTGTTGCACTTGCATTGATCAATCCAGGGAATCCCACGGGCCAAGTGCTCAAACGTGAAGAAGTGAACGAAATCGTCCTGTTCTGTGTGAGGAATAACTTGGTGTTGCTATCTGACGAGGTTTACCAAGAAAATGTTTACCGCGAGGAAGATGAATTCTATTCCTGCAGGCGGGCTGCAGATGACCTGGGCTTGATTGAGAATGATGGCATCCAACTTTGCTCTTTCCATTCTGTGTCCAAGGGAGTTTTTGGAGAATGCGGCCAGCGTGGGGGGTATGTTGAGATGGTGGGCATTCCTCAAGATGTCAATGACATTTTATTCAAGTTGGCTTCCAGCAAGTTGTGCTCGAATGCCTCTGGCCAGTCAATGGTTAGTTTGATGTGCAAGGGCCCCAATCCCGGTGATGTCTCATACGAGTCACATGAACATGAGAAGAAGGTTCTCTTTGAAGGATTGAGGGAACGCGCGATGCTTGTGAGCAAGGGATTGGACAGCATTCCTGGATTCTCATGCCAGCCTGCCACAGGTGCTATGTACGCTTTCCCCAGCGTACACCTGCCACCAGGAGTTATCAAAGCAGCAGAGGAATTGGGTTACTCTCCAGATACACTGTATTCGCTTGATTTGCTTCAGTCGACAGGTATCTGTGTTGTGCCGGCTTCAGGATTTGGTCAAAAACCAGGAAGGTTCGGGTTTAGGACAACATTTTTATCACCTGAGAGTAAGAACGTAGTGGAGAGAATTCGGGATCACTATGAAACTTTCTGCGCAAAATATTGAATAAGCGTGTTGCTCTAAGTTAATATTTGGGTACCACACCTTGACTTCGTGAAAATTATTCGATAGAATACAAGATGACAACCTGAGAAACCAGCTTAAATGTTATGTCTATTGAAGATATTATGTTACCTATCATTAGATTAGACAACCCGAGTGTAAGTGACATCGTAGTAACGCACATCAACTGGCTTTCCTTGGCTCAATTGCCATTTTTTGTATGCAATTGGATCAGTTTGACTTGGAACTAAAAACGTAGCCGTTCGCTGGCGACACGAGATTTGATCCTTCCCTACCATGTTGTAAATAGATATTGTTTCAATTTCCTTTACTGACAAAGGAGAAACTGGAGGTGCGTTCGGGTTGTTCCTTTGCGCAGGGGATACGATCTGCCTGACAAATTCGCTGCAAACAAATTTATCAGAGGATATTGGCTCATATTTCCGAGCAAGTGTAATGATGTCGACGCAAATCAAAGAGTTTGAACCACCAGGTGGAGCCAACAAGCACGAATATCTATTTGGCGTTGCAGCAGACGTATCGACAACTGAATCAATCAACAGTATGAGGCATTTGATTTACAATAGTTCGAATGAATTCTTCCAAAGTATATTTCTTACCTGAATATTCGCCCATGGCGGCCTTGGCAATTTCTCGAGCATTATACTCCCGATCTGCTATAACGTAGGTGCCTCCTGGTTCTCCCCCCCCACTTTGTGTTATAAATCTTGCTTTGTATTGCAAATCATTTCCCTCATTGATCTCTGTTTGAACTGCGTTATCATATGCTGCCTTCCCTCCAGTAAACAATTCAAAACCACACGGGGCATTGATTTCTGCAGTCTTGGAGTATGCTTTCCAAATTCCTTGAAAACCAGGTGGGTAGAAGATATCGGTTGCTTCCATTCCGTAGAATTTTTCAGGTGACCATTGACTGTTTGTAAACGCAATAGGTACATATGTTAGAATCTGAGCTGCCAAGTTAAACAAAGTTGGATATTAACACGAGTTTGGAAAAATCACCTTCCGAGTGGTGGCAGAAGAGAATTCTCTGAAGAGCGTGCCTCGAGAATGTTTTGCGACTGATCTGCGGAATATGCAGGTTGATTTATGGTTAGCGAAGTCGTCATTGCAGCAATGCGAGCTAACGCAGTACGTCGATCGGATGGCAGTTGCGCCTGGGCTCCACCATCTTTCCGGGCAAATAACGCCACCGCCGATGAAGCCTTTCGAACAGGGGTGTATGCATCAGACGCGGTGGCTATCAGCGCCACTAAGAGAATTAAGTATTGCATCATTATTTCAGATTATCCATCTATCGAGAGCCAGAGATCGAGAATCGAGATAGTCGAGTTCATTCTATGAGCGATGAGATGAATGAGAGATGTTGTGGTTGTGTATGGAGAAGATGAATGGGAGATGGATGGGTTTTTTGGCGGGAAGAGCCCATCGCTTCTTCCGCCTCCGTGCGTCATCTTCATCACCGATGGAGCGCCGACCATCAATCAATCGCCTCTAACGCCTCATATTTTGAATAAATAATAATAGTGGTGTGGATAGAAAGCGAATTCATGTTGTCAATACGGCTGATGCTCATCTTCGTCTCATCTGCCGGTATTCGCCGTGCGGTTGGTAGCAATGGCGCATCCTTTGCCTCGGCTTTCTTGACGAGCGCTCCGTTGGCGCCGAAGCCAGTGGTGGTGCCATCGACATCGGCGGCAGCGGCGGCCATCACACAATCATGGACGAGGCGGCCACTAAACACTGCTCGTTTCATGTCGACGGATGCTCCTGCAGAAGAGAAGACCGAGGAAGAAAAAGCTGCAATTAAGGCGGCTCGGGAGGAGAGGAAGTGAGTAGTCTATGTAATGCCATTCGATTCAGCTGTGATATCGTTGTATGTGTATTGCTCACTGATGTACTCATTTGCAATTGCCCTCCAACAGAGCGGCGAAGGAGCGCCAAAAAGCAGAAAAGGCGGCGAAGAAGGCAGCCAAAAAAGCAGCCGAGGAAGAAGCCAATCGCATTGATGAAGTAACTTACCTTTCCGTTTCAGAACAAGAGTCATATGCCCCAATGGGAGATATGGCCACTGTCATGTCAAAAAGTCGCTCCGGTAGAGATTTTGTGGATGTTAAGGATATTGGCGGCTCCGACGATGCCAAATATGGGCCAGAATCAACGGTGTGGTTGCGTGGCCGTTTGAACTCCATCCGCATCAAGGGGGGTTCCTGCTTCCTCGTGTTACGCCAAAACTCCTTTGATACGGTCCAGGCTTGTTTTTTCAAGGATAAGGAAAATCCAGAGCTATCCGCCAAAATGATCAAGTATTTGAAGACACTCACAACAGAGAGCATGATTGACCTTGAAGGAACAGTTTCTACGGCGGAAGTTAGGAGCTGCTCTATTAAGGATGCAGAGCTTGTCATCAATCGCATTCATGCAGTGTCAAAAGCCGATGCCATGCTACCCTTCCTTGTCGAGGATGCTGCCCGAAGCGAAAAGGAGGTGGATGAAAGCCAGGATACTGACCGCCCTTTCCCACGTCTCGGGCAGGAGATTCGATTGGATCATCGCTGGTTGGATTTGCGCGCCCCTGCCAATAATGCAATCATGCGTATTCAATCTGCAGTGTGCCAGTTGTTCCGTGAATCCTTGTACTCGCAGGGGTTTGTCGAGATTCATACTCCCAAGCTTATTGCTGGGGAGAGCGAGAGTGGAGCGGGGGTGTTTACCACCGATTACTTTGGAACGACTGCCTGTCTTGCTCAGTCTCCTCAACTTTACAAACAAATGGCCATTTCTTCTGATATTGATCGAGTATTTGAGATTGGACCTGTCTTCCGTGCTGAAAATTCAAACACTCGTAGGCATTTGTGTGAGTTTACTGGTTTAGATTTGGAGATGGCCATAAATGATCATTATCTGGAAACATTAGAGGTGGTTCACAAGATGTTCAAGCACATCTTTGAGAGCTTGGAGACCCGGTGGGCACGTGAACTTGAGACGATTCGTACGCAGTATGAGTCTGAGCCTGTGACCTTTACAGATGAGCCATGTGTGCTTCATTGGCCAGAAGCAATGGAAATTCTTCGTGGAGAGGGATTTGATATGGGAGACGGATTGGGTGATTTGACTGGCGCCCAGGTAAGCAGGAGGTAATATCTTGCTCATGTCAATTGTGCTGGCTGGTATATTCTCATTTGAACTTCTCGTGCAATGCCTCATTCTGTGATTCACCCAGGAGCTTGCACTTGGTGCTGCTGTGAAAGAGAAATATGGCACTGATTTTTTCATGCTGGACAAGTATCCATCAGACATTCGACCATTCTACACCATGCCAGATCCCGAAGACGATCGGTTTTCTAACTCGTATGATATGTTCATTCGTGGTCAAGAAATTTGCTCGGGGGCTCAGCGATGCCATGATCCTGAATTAGTAACAAAAATCATTGAGAAAAAGGGGATTGAAATTGGCGATGGTTTGAAGACGTACATTGAATCTTTCAGACATGGCGTGAGCCCTCATGCTGGCGCTGGAATCGGTCTGGAACGAGTGGTTTTCTTGTATCTTGGTCTAGATAATGTTAGGAAGGCGTCCATGTTCCCAAGAGATCCAAACCGCTGTACCCCCTAAGTTCAGATCTTAATGTAGGTTAACTGAAACTGTACGAATTCATTTTCCGAAGGATTATTCTTCTACTTCAACTACTACAATGCTAATCCAGTATAGAAGAACGTCGCTCGAAGAATTCACCCCTGCCTACGATCTATTAACGAGCATCTTTGAGAGCAGCAATCATTGTTTCCCTAGACCCGTCAATGTTCATCCCCTTTGCATAGAGTTTCCTTCGAAGTAAGCTGACACGCATGGTTTGAAGCTCAGCGTCATTGTCACTTTCTCCTGAGGAATTCTTGTTCTCGCGCCTAGTTGTGGTCACCAAGAGATCTTTGAACAGGCTCCCAGGTATATCATCAAAGTTCACACGATCAAGAACTTCAGCTCCGTTCTCTGCAATGAAATCAAGCGCCACCTCCTTCATCAGTGCACAATTCTTTGCATCCGCATGGAGTAGAATGTCCATTACATTATCGGCGGTGATATCTGTAGAAGTGGCATAAATGGCCTCTGCCTGCAATTTGAGGTTTACAACTCCATATAAATCTGCAGCATCGATATATTCCTTGGCATTTTTCTCCAGCTCTTCCATTGGTATGCTCCATCCATACACATAGCTCAAAAGGAGGCGGAAAATGTCTATCCTGACATCAGTGATTGGAACGGGAGTCAAGTCCTCGCCATTTTCACAAATATCGGCAAGTGCGGGTGCACACTCTTCCAAAACCATGCGATGGGCATAAAAGCTAAAAGATGAGGGTGGTTTGGTCGCTTCGTGTTGTTCACGTTCTTCTTCTTCTTGACTTCCGACTCGAAACAAAACATCAGCATACTTCTTGTTGAGAAACAGCTTACGCATTGCATTGCGGAACGGATTTTTTGGGATAAATAATGGCAAGCAATCATCCTTTGGCTTGATGGAAACATCCACAAATAAGGTCCCATCGACAAGCGCATCAATAGCTAAAGATCGTTCGTAGAAATCAGTCCAACCCCAAGCGTCAGTTCCGGAACCACGTTGAAATTCTTCGGTAGAGACCATTTTTCCATCCGCATATCCGCCATCATCTTCTTTAATGCTGACGGCGAATTGAATGCTGCCGCCACTGTTCTCCGAACAATTCTTCAGAAAGATTGAAATCATTCCATTTTTCGAACTCAAGTCACCACCTGGGTATACCTGCAGTGCCCACCGTTGTCCAAAGCAAGTAATCTCCGGTGTTGTGATCATATGGCCTTTCGTGGACGGCATGCCCTCAAAGTCGTGCAGGCGGAATTTGAGAGTCTCCCATTCCTGATAGTTCTGAGGTGGATTTCCAACATGTGCATATCCCCCGCGGCTGCTGCTCATTATTTCCCAATGGTAGCTGATGGTGAGAGGTGCGAGA
>JALLBF010000475.1:0-18875 GCA_036939945.1 Thalassiosira sp. AJA248-18
GTATGGCTTGGGGCGTTTTGTGGCCTACGCTACATGGCTTTATTGATAGAAACAGAATTGATAACATCCAGTTGAACATCCAGTTGCTATAGCATGTTCTTGTAAGTTCGTGTTTGAAATATCTAGTTTAATCGATGGCTGGCTAGAAAAATGTTCCATTTTTCACCACTCAAATATTGACCTCTAGTTATTCTGTATCAAGAATTGAAGTGAATCCACTGCCCGAGGCCCAACAATAGTTGCAAATTTTGGGATAGCGATAATTTGTTCCTGCATGTTTTGTGTTGGCTATTGGTTAAACAACTAAACTTGCTTCCACCCCAATATCTAGTTGCAAAGAGACAAAATGTGTCTCTGTCTATGCAGCTGCTGCTGTCGCCTTCTCCCCCTCCTTCAGAGCTTCCCTCCGCTCAAGTACCATGTCTGCCAAATCTCGCGCAATGTCCAACGTTGCATCTGGTCTCGCTGCAGTCAATGCACAGTCTCGCATTTGCTCCAACATGCTACCCTCGGCGGTAGACGCTGACGCTGTGGTGAACCATTTCTCCACGGTATCGGCAATGCCCTCTGGAGTTCCCTCATAAGTTCCAAATCCACTTTCTTCAACAAAGGGAACATTTCCTTCTTCTTGTCCGGGTAGGAAGCTGGAGAGGATGCAAGGAAGGCCGCAGATGGATGCCTCCGCGATAGTTCCTGGTCCAGCCTTGGTGATGAGGATGTCTGAAGCACGCATGAACATATCCATATTGTCTGTTTTTGTGGAGCATGAAGGAAAAGAACATGTAAGATATTATTGTGACGGTGATCCCAATATTTCACAATGCATTGCATAGTCAGGGTGTGATAATATTACTCACTGACAAACCCTTGAACATTTACTTCAATGTCGCTACCCCAAACTGTTTGAGGAGGTGAAAGTGTCGATTGTGCTTCTTTGTTGTTTCCACAAACCACAACCATTTGATACGACTGTGAAGATGATGCTGCCAGTGTCTGAAGCTTCTCTCCTACTGCCTGAGACTGTGCTACGATTCCACCCATTCCATCTCCCCCTCCCACAATCAACACAGTAGGAAGATCCTTAAGACCCAATTCTTCCCGAATGGTTGGTTTATGATGCACTCCTTCCATCTCCTCATCCTCATTTTGCTCCTCGGGTTCCCCAGCGTAGTCCGCACCAAAACGCCAAAAACCCCTGCGAATAGGAAGACCATACTGCACGATCTTATTCTCCTTCACACTCCTATCCATGGCTGCATTTTTCAACACGTTCGAAGGAACAAAGCATTTATCGACGCCATCATTGAACCATGTTGGCTTTACGATAGTTTGGAAGATGCATGTGAGATTGAATTATTGATGAAGAAACAAGATGGTATCATAGTAACAAACAACGTACATGTGCTCCACCAAGATCAGTCACCACAGTAACAAAGGGAGTAGTACGACCTTCGCTACGGGATTCCCCATTGGTGTCCAAAGAATTCAATATCTTCAATGGAAGATCTTGACATCTAATGGGATATTATGTTTGTGACTATGGATTAGTACGCAGGAATCGGAACGACACAAGGATCGACAATGGACTTCACTTACAGAGGGTGAACACTAACAATCATATCTGCCCTCTTATTAGTTGGAGTTTTTTTGGTTGGGAAAGGACCTTGACCATACGCGTATGCTGGGGTAGAATCGTCGCTGGTTGTTGTCTTACTCATCGGGTCTCTGGCTATACAATCTTGGAACGCATCAAAACATGTCAACTCCAACATAAAATCATTCAGCCACAAACCAAGGGGTGTGGAACCGAACTCGTAAAAGAACTTCCACAAAAAGCTGTATTCGGCCATGATCTGTAGTGAAAAAAGGAGATTAGAATAATCAGATTCCAATAAATTGATTACTATCAGATGCATTTTACCTACCTTATACAGGGCAACGTAGTTGTTATAAGGGAACATGGGACCATAATCCGTGTAGATGTCGACAATATCGCAGTGGATGGGGAGGGGGAAACGACTAGGCTCCGTCTCGTGGAGGACGTTGAAAGCGTCGCGGAGGGCATTGGCAGATGCCCTATGTCCTCCACCGGTATCGGACATGAGGATTTGGATTGTGGCTGGTTCCTCATTCGTAGCCGATAGAGCAGTGATGGGCTTGGCGACGACGGGGCGACGTGCCGCGTGGAGCTGAACCACCGGGGAGGATGGTTGGAAGGCAAACGCCGATGTTAAAGACAGGAGCCAAATGGCAGCTGCTGATGGTAATACCTGCATGATTGAGAGGATTTGTGTTGATTTGTTTGTTGTTGTTATGTCGGTGCTGTATCAAGTTACCTACTTGGAATAAAAATGAGAGTGAACTTGGTGGAGCCCTGCCTCCATCCCGGTTGTTGGTTCGCGAGTTTGTGTGTTTGGATTCGATGATTTGGACTGGATTTGGATTTATTCGACATCCACATCTGGATTCGAACGTCACATTTCAAGATCTCGAATGATGGCACCAGTCACACTCGGGACTAACTGAAAAGGTAAGAGATACATAATATCGTAGTGTCTCTTGAAAGGTTGAAGAAGGAATGGATGCCTGGAAAAGATGCGAAGTACAAACAGCTTACTCGTGATTGTGATAGGTAGGTAGATTGATGAAGGAAGCCAAAGAGGAGCTGAAGACATTTGATGAAGAGATTGAGGCTTTGAACGAGAGGTGTGACCTTTATCAATCAGCGTTGAATGCTTGATTGGGTTGAAACAGAGAAATGGTAGGAAGGGAGTCGAGACCATGCTCGAAGCTCTCGGAAAAAAATTGAGGATCAGTGTGTATCGAGACATGTGTCATAGAAGGAGAAGATGAGTGAGATTGGACAGCAATTGGAGGCTCTAAGCAAGGAATACAAGACAAGAAGAAACCCATAAATAAAGATGAAGGATGCGCAACAAAGAGAAACTGTGCAAACTAAGAACCACGAGAGTGACACTCTAGAGATACTACTACGAGCGATAGCTTAAAACCTACCATGTGCGAATTGGCCAATTGGCGCAACCACAGCATGCATAGTTAGCACAGAAACATTCAGTTTTGATACCAATGACATGCCACGTACGAGGAGACGTAGGTCTTCATAATATTATGCTTATCAAATAAAATGGACCAACACTTGAAGAATGTTGTCACAACTTTCTTTTTGAGCTTTAATCTAATCTTTCAATACAACACCGTGTTTTACCCCTTACACACAACAGACTCTTGCTCTCCCCGAGCGGAACAGTTACTCTTCTCCCAACTCATTTTGAAGTGCCTCGATCTGCGCCTTGATGGATGCGGTCTTCGTCTCACTGATCTTGGAAGAGATGACACCATCATTTGCTGCATAGAACTCTACCATAGCTTCATTATCCTCCCAGTCAGCAGAGCACATGCCCTTGACAATATCGAGCGCACTTGCAGAGTCCAACGAGGGGTCTGCAGCCTTGAGCTGTGCGACATAGCTATCCTGTGAAATACGACGCTTGGCAAGGTAGAAGAAGTATTTACGAGATTCAGCCCATGGCACGGCTTCTTTGATCACACCCTTGGCCTTCATCCTTCCAGTCTTGTCATGGAGGTCAGCGAATTCAGTTGCAGCTTGAAGGTAAACAGGTTTCAATAGCTCTTCCCTCGCAGCAATCTGGTCCTTGGTAGCCTCCAGAGAAGCCGTGTCGGTATCATCCGTGGCTTCGAGTTCAGCATCAAGCATCTGAAGTTGAGGATCAATGCGGTGCATGGCCTTGAGTTGATCGGCCAAGCGGAACTTGATCTCCACAATACCAGCTGGTTCAAGGATACCACCACGAGCTTCGGGGTCGGAGAACATAGTCATCTTCTCCTCATTGATAGTGGGATCAACAACAACCCATGATCCTCCGCGGAGCTCTCCGAACGGAGGGAAGTAAATGTATATAGGGTGTTCGTATTCGCGGAGGGCGTCAACAATCATGGACCCAAACTTGAGGATTTCACCAGACATATCGCGACTTCCACCACTGAATCCACGCCAGTTAGCAAAGATCATAACAGGCATACCCTCATTATTGAAGTCACGAAGAGCCTGCGCTGTCTTGTAAGATGAGTCAGGGAAAAGAACCTGTCCAGCCTGGGGCATAATGGCCTCACGCGAGTTGGGGTCAGCGGGGTCGGCGGGGACAATTTTCTCCACAAGGCGAGTCTCAACAGCGATGGCGCCCATGGGAATACCACCAAGGCGACCACGGCCAATAACAACACTCTTGCCCCACCCTTCAAGGTACTCTTTGAAGCTCCCCTTGTCGAAGAAGCCCGCTGCATCATCAGTTCCTGAAAGCATGAGACGGGGATCATACGGAGTGGGGGTGGGCTTCCATTCAACATTACGGTTGACAGGATCAGCAGAATCGCGGACAGCAGGCAAAGCATCCGTTGTCTCAGGGACATAACTGAGCCACTGAATGATGGATTGAACACCTTGCTGGTCATCTTCCACGATTTCGTGAGAGACCCCGTTAGGGTACATGACCTGGGGACCACCAAGTTGATCTTGTGAGGTGTACACGTCACGACCAAGGAGCTTGTTCAAGGCGCCATAACCAGTGAGGAGCATGGGTCCTTGCTTCATTTGGATGATACGCTGACCGAGGCGTACAAGGTAGGCTCCAATACCGACACTGCGTCCAGTCACGTAACTCAAAGTGAAGATTTCATCGTATGCCTTGGATGTCTCTCCAGCAATCTTACCACTGCCTTGAAGATTCTCAACACCAATGCCCTCGTTCGTTCCGATGATGTCCTTGATAGCCCAACCTTCAGGAACCTTCTCAACATTTACAGAGCCCTCTGGCAATGACTTATAAATATCATCCGTGAGGTAAAGGTACTCGAATCCCTTCGATGGGTTAGCTTCATCAACAAACTTGATGTCGAACTTGGGCTTGAGGTCATCAACTAGACCAATCCTAGCACCAGAGTTACAGGCAATGTAGACACGGGGAATCTTATTCTCGCGAGCATATTTGGATGCCTTGAAAAAGAGTTCATCCTCAGGGACGCCGAAGGATCCACTTTGCACAGTAACATCATTGGCAATGAATACTACCTCACGACCTTCAGAGTATTCAGGTGTCTTCATCTTCACAACCCAAGCCACCATGCCGACCTTATTCGTTCCAATTTCACGCTTGCCGAGGACAAGCTCTCCGTCATCCCCATCGAGAAGCTCTTGTGCCTCAAAGACGTTGGTAGGGGTGCTGGATGCGCTCGATCCATCAAGACCACTCAAGTACGCGTCCCACTCTTGGATCAAGCTAACCTCAAGGAGGCCGAGGAAGTCATACGCGTAGGTTGATCCCACACGACGGGCAATGGCACGCTTAGTCTGGATGATGTTGGCTCCATCATAGGGATCGAGCACACATACGGCGTCCTTGCCTTCTCCAATAACACAGAATTCACGGGTGACACCTGTAACGGGATCAGGACGTTCAACGTAGGCTGCAGTCTTAAGCCATTCACCTGACATTGAAGTGGCAACGAGGCGCACAGGAACAACCATCGGGTTGCCATCTTCGTCAACGGACTTCACACGGACCTTTGCTTCGATTTCATCCACACGAAGCTTCAACAAACGCTGAGCCAAGCGGCTCTTGAGCTTGTCAATAACGACGTTGAATTCCTTGGCAATCTCTTCCGGGGTAGCTCCTTCAACTTCGGGAAGGGAGTGGAGGTAAATACGAGAAGAAGATTGGAGCGTGACCTTGGAGTTGGACTGAGCACGTTCCAATTCATCAAGACCTTGGAGCAAAGTGCGACGAGCGCCAGACATGGTGGTAAGACCAGCAGTGTGGGTAATTCCACGGACAAACACCACTTGGGCAGCATTGCGCCGGGCGGACTTCTCCGAGCCAACGTAGATCTGCACATTGCGGCCAACGGCTGGGATACGCTCGAGGTCAAAGTTATCTTCAAGGCGTCCGAGCTCAAGCAGGTGGTGGAAGGTAGGGCGCATTCCACGTCGGAGGGCGTCTTCCTTGAAACCATCGCAATGAGGGAATGAATAGTAGCTGGGGTCCTTCTTTCCTTGGGCAACAAGAGCAGTGATAGTGCGGATTCCTAGCATGTTGATCTTATCCTTGTTGGCATCGATGGCACTCTGAAGGTCTTCAACACTAGCATCACCAGACAAGGCACCAATCTGAAGTACGTTCACTGGACCAGCAGCGGCAGCATCACCAGAGAGGGTGGATCCCATGGCACCGAGGATATCAGGAAGCTCTTGGGCAAATTTACTCGCATCGTTGATGACTGAAAAGAAACCACTGCGAGTGACACGGTCAGCAGTGGGCACGTCCGCAAATTGGAACTTGAAGTTGCAAGCAAGGCGTCCTTCAGTTTCCTCCACCTTCAGTTCGGGCACGCTGTAAGTGCGGTAGACACGACGGGTGTAAACTTCCATAGCTGATGCGCGAACTTTCTCATCCTCATCACCCAACAAGTTGGTAAGGAGATCCACGCCAGCAGAAAGGGTAGAGCTCTCGCTAAGCTCGACCAAGTTAGTCTCAGGATCGACCAACTTAGTGCGCAAATCAGCACAACGGATTTCAAATGAGGGGACCTTGGCCTCACGCACTCTCTCTTCGGCAGCAAGAGTAATTTCACCGTAAGCCTTTCCTTTCAATCCCGCGAGAGAATCCAACGCTTCAATGACATTCTCGGGGACAGCAACGCCAAACCTATCTGGGAAGGTGTCCAACTGACGGATCATGGCGAGGATGAACTGGGAGCGCAAACCAAGCTGCTGGTGGGCCAAGTTCTCGGCAATCACAACATCAAGAGTGTCGGTGTTGGCCTTCGTGAGGGTGCGAACAACGTCATCGGCAATTTGTCCATCAAAGAGGGCTTCAACGCGGTAGAATTCGCTGATGGTGTTGACAATAAGCTCGGATGCGGTGGCACTATCAGAGACACTGTCAAGGGCCTGTTGGGCCGTGGCCTCAGCATCGAGCTTGAATCCAGCAAGAACATTGGCGACAGCCTTGTCAGCATCGATCTCTACTGACGATTCAGCAATGTCAAGGGAACCTTCGAATGTCTCAATCTTCTTGACCTTAGAGGGGTCCTTAAGCTCGAGGCTGGCAAGGAGGTCTCCAGCGGAAATGACAGATCCAGGGCTGAGGTTGTGGGTGATCTTACCAGACTCGGTGGCCTTGATGGGCATGATCATCTTCATGGCCTCAACTTCAACGAAGGGCTCGCCACTATCGACAGAGGCACCATTGTCTTGGAGATAACGAACGACCTTTCCAGTGACGTCACTGACGAGTTCAGAGGGGTCGAAGATGGTTGGCCTGTAAAAGAAAATCAGCAGAAATGCATCCGTGAGGCACATTTACAAGCAAGAGGCCAGCAATGAAAAATTACCGAGAAGAAAGACTTACATCAAAATAGTGTTTCCGTCCAATGCAAGCCTCAAACCAAGAGGTTCATCCATACCAACGATACGGTGAGTCTCCCCTCCGAACGTTGCCAACAAGGCACCCTCAGCAGTCTGAGTCACTTCCACATCAATAACATTTCCATCCAAGGTGAATCTGTAAACATCAGGAGAGATACGTTCGACATGGAAGGGGTACTTGGTATCCATGTAGGCAACCTCGACATCGAACGAGTTAATTCCGGGGATGTCACCCACAGACACTTGTCCCTTGCGGAAGGATTCCATTACCTCTTCGGTGGAAGTCCTGACATGCTCAAACGCCTTGAAAACAGCAGCAGACACAACAACCAAATGGGATGGCATCTCGACAGCAACAGCCTTCTCCTTGATCAATCCATCCAACCACGAGGTGTCAATGGTATTTGCCTTGAAATCCTCAGTCTCCAACAATTTCACCAAGTACTCGACAGAGTTACGAATGTCACCACGGACTTCCACCTCCTTCAACGCCAAGACAAGCGCCTTGCGGGCTGACTCACGGTTAGGTCCCTTGGCAAACAAGTGACCGAACTGGGAATCGGCAAACTCGTGAATACCACCGTTGGCACCAACAGAGAAGTATCCCCAAACATTAGGGGTACTCTGGAACTTGATACGTTCGATGGTTCCAGAAGTGGGCTTGAACCCCTCATCAGGATTCTCGGCAGTGATACGAGCGGCAATGACATGGGAATCCATATCGCGGTAACGCTCTTCCAAGAAATCAATGGGGTCAGTACCATACGGGTCGGGACGATTATAGAGCTTACGAACCTCGGGAATGTTATACAACGGGATGCCCATGGCTACTTGAAGCTGAGTCGCGGGAAGGTTGGTCCCAGTAATACCCTCAGTCACGGGGTGCTCGACCTGAAGACGGGGGTTCAACTCGAGGAAGAAATAATCGTTCGTTTCGGCATTGTACAGGTACTCCACGGTACCAGCACCCTGGTATCCAATGTTCTGGGTCAGACGCTGTGCCGCCAATTCCATCTCGTGGAATGTCTCTTTGGGGACAATCGCAGGAGGGCCCTCCTCGAAGATCTTTTGGAAACGACGCTGCGTGGAGCAATCACGTCCGTTGAGGGCGACGGCATTGCCGTGTTGATCGCCCACGATTTGGACCTCGATGTGACGGGCATTCTTACAGAGTTGCATAATGAAGATAGGAGATCCGATGACCTCGTTGGAAACTTGAACGAAGGCGTTGCGAAGGTCGGCCTCGTTGTCGACGAAGCGGATACCTTTTCCGCCACCTCCCTCGGAGGCTTTGATCATGATACCATTCTCGTAGCCAATGCGTTTGGCAGCCTCAACGGCCTCCTCAACATTGCGGGTGGTACCCTGCTCGAAAATTTCGGAGGGGATGGTACCCTCCGCGTTCAAGTTGGCCTGGAGGGGTCCATCGTCCGGACCTCCGAAGGATCCGCTCCATGGGATGGAGGGGACCTTGGCAGTCTGAGCCAAAATGTTTGCGGCAATCTTATCTCCCAAAACACTCATCACGGGTCCAGTGGGTCCAATGAACTTGATACCCATGGCGTCCAAGGTATTGGGCAGCTTAGGATTTTCACTGGCATGACCCCATCCGGGCCAGACCGCATCCACTCCCTGCTCCCCGGCAATTTTGGTAATGACATCGACGTTGGCATAGTTGTTCAAGTTCTTCCCCCCGGGCACCTCCACGAACGCTGGGAGAGGAGAAAGAATATAATGTTGATCGAGGGTACAGAGGAACAACTGTGTCAGAAAAAAGTCCAAGACATGATTTAATCTTGAAACATACTAAAATCCACTACTTACAATCAGCCAAACGGATGAACTCAGCATTGGCCTTCAAATCCTCAGGAGTAGCCATGGCCACGAATTGGATGGCACGCTCATCCCCAAGCTCCATGTAGGCCCACTGACGCATGGACAAGATAGACTTAGTGGCAGCCATACCATTGTTGGCAATGAGGACCTTGCGGATGACACGATCACCTCCACGAGCTTTCACATAATCGTCCACAGATTGGGCGGAGGAGGATGATGAAGCGGGAGCTTCTTCGAGGGTCGCAGCCCAGAGGGAGGTGTCTGTCTTGGCGATGGTGGATGGACTGACGGCACCATTACTTTGAAAGAAGGCACTTTTGATGGTGCCGAAGACGCCCTTGGTTGGGGCGAGGGTTTTTGGTACTGAAAGTTGGGGGGCTGTGAATGATTATGAAACAAAGAGATGAAAAGAGATAAATAATAATTGGTGAGATACAGTTTGTGAGAGATATCATCAATCGATGATATGATGTCAAGTAATGCCTAGTTTGTTCCTCCATCAAAGCAACAGCGCCCTCAAAAAGAAAAAATGACATCTATGCAGACGCAAGACAATTTCAATTCTCTCGTTTCGACCACAAGAGACCTGTTTCACTGCTATAATGTGCTTGATATGACATGATGGGTGATGAGCGAGACAATATTATGTGTACACGCCGCCGATTTTACAAATATGGCCGTCAGATTGTTTCGTGGGCTCCTGTTTCAAGCTTCAACCTTGACGAGATGGTGTTTTCAAATCTTGGATATCGGCTTGAGATATACTTAATTCACTGCTTCAACTCTCGCGATGGGTATTACGGTTGCACTTCCATTTTCCTTCGACAGTAGCATTAAGAGAACCAATAATAAAAGAGGGTAACGGGCCCCAACACAAATGGGAAACATAAAAATATCATCCCATAATTTACTTTCCACACCTCGAAATATTCATGACATGTCATGTGTACGAAATTGCTATAAAAAAGATCACACAACATTCTTGCCCCCGTCAAATTGATCATGATGGCATTGGAGATGCATCAAAACTCACCAAACGAGCTCACCCCCGACAGGGCTAGCAGCGCAGTCGCGGCAGCGGCGTAGCCACAACGAGGTGACATATTTGTTTCAATCGTTGGATTTTTATGACCCGACGAGATGAGAATGATGAGACAAGATGAAGTGCCCGGAGTGGCGCTAAATTGGTGATAGCTCTGTGGCAGCAATGTTCGATCGAGCGGATGCACTTGCTTGAATGACACGGGGGGGTGATCAACAACCACAGACAACAACTTCTCGGCAATTTTCGGCCAGCAAGCCAATCAAGCAAGGCAAGACCCCAGCACACTTCGGCTTCCCACTCACTGCCCGCCATCTCCGAGCCCGCTTACGTACGTGGTGGCCCGCGCGCGCCGCGGTCAGGCGTCAGCGGGGTGGCACCATCAAAGAAGATATTTTCGTTTTGATATCAAGGACTTCGTAAAATCAAGGATTCTTGATGCAATTTTGATGGTAATTTTAGTATATGAAAATGCAAAATGATTGTTGACGAAGCTTAGGACAGAATCATGATGTCACCCTTGACACCCAAGATCTTTCTTGCAAATCTCTGTCCTCTCCAATAAGGGGACATGGACAGACGGGTAGATGATGTAATGATGACGTCGGCTGACGTAAGCGATAATAGTTTTTTGAGGTGGATACGGGTAGATACAGGATGTTCCTGGGTAGATAGATGTCTAACCAGACGTAGGCCAGACCTAACCCCAGGGGCGCCCGCCCCTGGACGCCAGCGACCCGCGCGGGGCGAGCCGGCCGGTCATTAAAAGATCAAATCGAATTGGACCGTTGGTGTTGTTGGTTGTTGAGCGGGACGACGGCCACGGCGCGAGACCAACAACATAATTCAACATTATTGTATCACAACAACTCATGCAACAACTAAAAGCCAGCCAACCTTAATCTCCGCCCATGTTATCCCCTCCCCCTGCTTCCACTTTAAATCCGCTGTAGTCATCATTCGCAGCCGAGTGTCAGTGTCGTCGTTGCCACCTTAAGCCGATACTGTCGTCGTCGTCGTCGTCTTTGCATCGTTCGCAGCCGAGTGTTGTCGTTGCCACCATTCGCCGATACTGCTGTCGAAGCCATCGTCGTCGTTGTTGTCTCTGATGGCGCCGTCGTCGCCGCTGTTATCGTACTGCCGTTGAAGACGCGTCGTTGTCTCTGATTGCCGTAGCCGCAGTTGTGGAGGGGGGGAATGACAGCGACGACGGGGGGGATTCATATTGATGGGGATGAGGGGGGTGGGACTTGCAATACAACATATCAACCATGGGGGAGGTCGAAGCCGTCGTCGTCAACATTGTCGTTGTTGTCTCTGACGGCGCCGCCGTTGAAGCCGTCGTCGTTGTCTTTGGTTGCCGTAGCCGCAGTTGTGGAGGGGGGATTCATATTGAGGGGGAGGGGGGGAGAATACAACAATCAACCATGGGGGAGGCAATGTTGGTCTTCGCGAGGCGGCAGGGGTGACTCGCTGCAGCATCAGTTTTGCAATGAATATTAATTAGAAAAGAGTATAAACACTTCAAATAATAGATAAACTTAAGATGAAAATGAAATAAGTTAACCAATAGGTTCTACCCATAGAATATTGGTAAAACTGCGTGTAAAAATAAAATCATTTATCTCCCAGCGATCTCCTTCATCAGATGGTTGTGAGGGCGGGGTCTTTTCAACACAGTTTTGTACCATTATTTTACAGGAGTACAGGGCATTAACTATTGCAATAATGTGTTACTACATTATTATTACATGATTCTAGTGTAGTCAGTATAGTGTTTATTGATGGCGGGTGGAGACTAGAACAGGGGAGAGATAAAGATCAAGTTGTGGATTAATTGTGGAGGGGGTAATAATGACAAAAAAGAAGAGCACGGGGGAATAGCATTCCTGCAAAGGGATATTAAGGGAACTGAGTCCCCGGATATCGACCCCTCAATACGAATTGTTGGATGTGAAATATTCACCGAGCAAACTATCGCTACCCCTCAATTAATGGGCATGATATCTGCGAAGCATAGCATAGGGTCAGGGTAGATCGATAGGCTCGTCGTATTCTTTTTTCAAGTCACTCACAATAAGCTGTTTGACTGCTCTAGGACCGATATCATGATGTGCTCGAAATCGTCTCATTGATAGAGCGTCCCTGCACTTCTGCCTCTCCTTGCCGAATCCGACAAGGGACAATCCATAGGCCAGCATCTTCATTGTCTCCGAAGGGGGTAGCCGTGTACCAGTCGCATGGCTTCCACGGCCCCGCCCGCCTCTGTGTCCGCGGTCGTTTCCATGCCCTCTACCACTAACCATGGAAGAGCCACTGATTCTGCCATTCCCTCTGTTTCTTGGCATTGTTGTTGACGGAGGGGAGGGACTGTTTGTGAGGTGGGCGAGAGGCAAGGTCGCGGTCACGGGGTCAGGGTGGCGGCACTGATGTTCACTACCCTCCAACGACAATAAAAAGTACGTAGGAATCAGATCTATCCTACATACGTAATATTGTACCAATTTCATGTCGAATGAGTGAAGATGAGTGAAGATGAGTGAAGATGAGTGAAAATGAGTGAAAATGAGTGAAAATGAGTGAAAATGAGTGAAAATGAGTGAAAATGAGTGAAAATGAAAGTGAACATGAAAATAAAAGTGAAAATGGCGGCAGTAGGTAAAAAATAAATAAAAGATAATTGTAATGCACTATGTAACAGCATTTAGGTGAAAATGGTAGATAAAAGTTCCCGAATTCGTAAAAAATGCTGCGCATCTTCCAGTTTGACCTTATGTCACATAGAAATTTCTACATTGAGGGCGCCCTCCACAAATGAGGACGAACCGACGCGCGCCCTCTTTTTCCATCATTTCCACTTGGAAATATCCAGAGAGATAACAAGGTTTAGCTTCCCTTTGATCTCGCAAGTGGTATATGGGCGCAGGCCCCCAATATGCGCTCTCTATCTAGAGACGAGCAAAAAGCAAGAACACATAAAAAAATTGATATTGTATCAACCATGGCACCACACGAAGACGACATCCTCACCACCCATCTAAACAACGAAGCCGGTCTCTCGGGGGGCGCCCAACCCGATGAGAATGGTTTCTTCGGTGGAACAGATGAGCAAATGCAATACGGCGGTGCCTACCTCCCCCCACCCCTCGTCCCCGTCATGAAAGAGATTGCCATCGAATACAATAAAATCAAAGATGATCCTCTATTCTTAGCTGAGCTGGCCATGCTTCGTAAACGTTTCATTGGCCGCCCCTCTCCTATATATGAATGTAAGAACCTATCGAACAAGCTGGGCGGGGCAACTATTTACCTAAAACGTGAAGATCTAAACCACACTGGGTCACATAAAATCAACCACTGTCTGGGTGAGGCACTACTGGCCAAGAAAATGGGGAAGAAGAAACTCATCGCCGAGACGGGTGCTGGACAGCATGGAGTGGCATTAGCCACGGCTGCGTCACTTATGCAAATGGAATGTGAGATACATATGGGTGAGATTGATATTAAGAAGGAATGGCCGAATGTACGGAGGATGCAAGTGTTGGGTGCTACGGTTGTACCTGCCACGGAGGGGGGGCGGTCGTTGAAGGAGGCTGTTGATTCTGCTTGTAAGTTTTAGTGTTGTATGGTTTGCAATATGAGACAATATGGAATGCTTGTTCTGCATGTGATATGAACTAACTTCTAACATTTCATCTTACTTCGTACACAATGTTTGTATCAGTCATGGCCTACATGGGAGACACTGACAATATGTTCTTTGCAATCGGTAGTGTAGTTGGACCACACCCCTTCCCAGCAATGGTACGTGACTTTCAAGCAATTGTTGGCTTCGAGGCTAAGGAACAATTCAAGGAATTGACAGAGGGGGGATTACCCGATATGTGCTTGGCATGTGTCGGTGGGGGATGCAACTCGTTAGGACTGTTCACTGCATTCTTGGATGATGAGGATGTTAAGTTAGTGGGAGTTGAGCCCGCGGGGCGTGGAATCGATAAGGGATTAGGCCATCATTCTGCCACGATGACACTTGGTAAGCCCGCTGTGCTACATGGGATGAAGTGCTACACATTATTAAACGAGGAGGGTGATCCCGCTGCCGTACATTCCTGTGCATCCGGTCTTGACTACCCGGGCGTCGGTCCGCAACACTGCTACATGAAGGATATTGGCCGTGTCAAGTACGAGACTGCTACTGATGAGGAGGTAATTGATGCCTTCTTTGAGTTGAGTAGGATGGAGGGGATTATACCCGCGTTGGAATCGGCACATGGCTTGGCGTATGCGATGAAGATTGCGAAAGATTTACCTCAGGGTACAAAGTTGCTTGTTAATATGAGTGGCCGGGGTGATAAAGATTTGGATTATGTTTGTGATAAGTATGGTGATAAGTTTGGTATTGGTAGGGATGGAATCTTTGCAGGACCTCCCAAGAATGATGACTGAACGTGTGTGACGTCCAGGGTTTAATTTGGGTATGGGGATCGAAAAAAGATCAAATAACACGAAGAAGTATTTTGTTGATGTTGATCTGGCTAGATTCAAATGTTTCTTCTGGCCACTTTTACTTAATACCATCTATCTAGCCAAGTTTATACCCCAGCCCTTAGCTTCTGTTCTCTGACTCGACCCAGTGCCTATTCCCAGCTATAATATGATCAATACCAAATCCACAAATAGGATACGATTGTGTTTTGTCCAAGAAGGGATTATCTGGAAGAACGAACCCAATCCAATTGAGTTGGTTCCTACCATACAGAATCTGGAGTCAACTTCAACAAACTCGGCAAGAATAAAATTCGCCAAGAATCACAAATTATGGCCTCCGGTGAAACTAATATTCACCAGTCACAGCCAGTCTTTTTATCATTCTTGCATTTTGTGATGCTCCGAGAGTCATTGAGGGTAAAGCAACTTTACGTGTTTCTCATGATACAGCCATGAAGAGTAACAGCGCGCCACTCACAGACCCAACAATCACGCTCACTTTTCTTCTTTTGTCGCCACTGCTGATCTTCTCTTTTTTTGCAACAATATTATCAATCACAGTTTCGTAAATAGCTTCATCTGAAAAGGCGAGATCTTCAACTTCCAATTGCAATGTAAGTGAAGTTGTTTGCTTTGATGGGACGAGAGTATTGCCCATGACAATACTATGAGATGTGGGCTTTGGAGTGCTAGAAGTATTGGGTGTATCTTCTTGAAAGGGAGGACGCTCTAGTCGAATTTGAGATGTGGTAATTGACGGAGATTGAGTGGGCTCTTTCGAAGTTGAAGGCAAAAGAGGAGGGCGATCGGAAGATGAGATAGCGACTGCATTCTCTCTTGCAGGAGAATCGCCCTTGTGAGCCAATGATTCGTCACATCCCTCAACCACCGACATTGGAGTAATATTTCCAGTCCCATCATTATTTAAGAGAACGTCCAATTGATGGCCATCCACAAGCGTCGCATGAATCACATCCAAAGCAATAGAAAACGAACACGCATGTACCACAATTGTCCCACCAGAACTGACTCTCCATCCTCCTTGAAACATCCCTTGATTAATATGCACGATCGAGCCTGCACCATGAACAAGGAGGCTAGGCCCATTCATTGTTGAATCGACAGAGTTAAGCCCTCCATCAAACCTTCCTCCTCGAATAATGGCCGTTGATCCTTCCGCAACATACAGCCCTGCACCTCCTGATTGTGTTGCGTCGTCGGTACTTCCACCTTGAGAGTGAAATCCCTCCATGATGTCAGCTCTGCTATTTATGACCATCATGCCATGTCCAGCTTTGGCTGTCTCCAGATTCAGATTAATGTGATGACCTCCTCTCCTCAACTGTGACTGATGCACAAAAGCTGACTGAGATCTTCCTCCCACCAGCCAGCCTCCATTGCCAAGGAGATAGCTCCCCGATCTCAAAGTGATAGCATTACCGTTACTTTCTGGCATAATGTTAACTCCAGATGCAAGCAATACAAAACCTTCTGTGATTGATATCCCGATGAGTAGCGTTCCGTTATTTGTGTGACCAAAGTTGGTTAGAATATAGTTTGCATCAATGGTATGGGTGCCTCCGTCTATAGCTAGTGTGTTCGTAAATGGTCTTGATTGTGTTTCTGAAGTGACGGCAGGACTGTGTATGGTTGACGTGCTTGGCGGACGAGGTACCTTTTCACTTATTGACAATAATTCCAAATTCGCCAGCGAACTAGATGGCAGGGTAGATGGTACGTTTGTAGAAACGGTCGCTGCAACTCCATTTTCAACTTCAGCTATGGAAAATTCCCGTTCGATTGAATACACCTGAAGGGTGCCCTGACTGGCTCTCTCGTTGACCAGAGTTTCCTCGCCCCATGATACGATCATTTGTCCATCAAATTCGGTAGCTCCGGCAGTATTCAACAAGACAATCCTGTACCTTCCACCAAGTTTGACACGCAATGAATATTCTACAGTGCCCATAATTCCTCCGTAAGACCCTGGAGGAATATCGAGCAATGTTCTCTCGTTGCTGTCAACATTATCTGATATTGATTCGATCAATAGTCCATATCGAGAAGTCTGGAGGGGTAGGTGAACTTGCACGATCAAGGGTGTATCGGAGAATGCAAGGAGTGTTTCATTTGATGTAGAAGGAGGACAGACAAAGGAAGCAGGTGGAGATTTGGAGAGTGCACAAGTTTGATTGCGTATCCATTCATAGTGGTACGATATTCGTGTATCTGCGAGGAGATTTGATTCATGTATTTGTTAGTGAAGAAGTGATCGTGTTTGTGAAATAAGGAATACAGCTTGATTCATTAGCAAAAAAACTACACAAGAGAACAGGTAATGAGATGCATGCAAGCTCCATCTCTCAGCAACACGATAACAGCACTTACAAACGCCAGGATAAAGCGAGTGGGCACAACCAACACCCCACGATACAATTCCAACTTGATATACTTCTCCTTCTGCCAGTGTGCCATTTTGATCAACTTCGTGATTACCATTCTCGCGAGTTGTATTCACATCACCAATACTTTCCCAAAAGAGCGGCCCGCCACTATCTCCCGAGCATGAATCCCTCTCTCCATCACCAAAGCCACACATCATGTCATCCTCCAACAAGTTCCATAATCCGCCTCCACCCATTGCTTTGCATTCGTAGTTGGGAATGTATGAGATTGTCGTGGATTGTAGAATATTATCGGATAATTGGTTATTGGTGGTTGAGGTTTCGAGATATGGAGTGTATGTGCCGTAGCCCATGGTGGTCAAATTCGACTTCCCACTAATAGTAGAGTTTGTTCCATGGTCGAACCATTCGTGGAGTGGAGGAGGAAGAGACTGTTCACTGTTTAACCTTGCAAATGTATTGATTTTCGATGAGCCGTATAACTTGACAATAGCAATGTCAGGGTGGGGAGGTCCAGATTGTTTGGAGACATTGAATTGAGGATGTATGATAATCTTTTCAATAACAAGTGTTTCGCTCCATGAAGTTGTGCCATTGAAATTTACATTGCTTCCAAGGACATCATGTATATTGGAATCAAAAGCCAAGTTATCATAGTTTAAGCCAACCTTGCCAAGATTGACAGTGTATATTGATGGAACAAATCCGTCTTCTAATTCTTCCCCTGTGAACCATTCCCTGGTGTTTGCATCATGACATATATTGATGAGTGGCTATGTTACATGCAATATTGATAAATGAAATATGAACAAACATGTCACAGATATGTATTCAACAATCCATACCGAACATAATATCTAGTTCAAGCATTGTAGCTCAATGAATGATCACACTAAAAATGAAATCGGCACACAAATACGGTACACAAGACAGGCAAAAATGCAAAGCAATACAAATACATATGAAATACTAAGATCAAAAACAAAAAAGTACAACAACTAACCTTTTCACACCCGCTTCACCATCCTCCAACCTCACAAATGCACAATGCGCCGCAGTAATCAGCAAATCAGGTGCGATCAATGTCGCTCCACAACGATGCGTCCCCCATTGCAATGTGGCCATGTAGGGATACTTTTCATAAAGTTGGGTTTGTGATATGGGTGTGCCGCCGATGATACGTGGCCGGGGCGGCAGTGGCTGTGGCTGTGGGTGTGATGATTGGTGAGAGCTTTTGTCGTTCTTTGTCGTGGCATCGAAGGGGTTGCTTGGTGAAACCGTGGCGATGAGGAGGAACAATAAGAGCAGACGGAATAGACGACTGCGGCGATGAATATTGGATCGGTGATGAGCAACTCTTGCCACTGACGACGTCGTCATCGTCATTGTTGGGGCAGGATTTCTTGCGTCATTGGCTCTCCCCAAAAAAGAATAAATATTATGCGAAAATGCCATGTGAACAATGAAGTAAAAGCAGCCTACGGTGAAGCAAACATGCGCTTCAATCAGCTTTTGATCGACTTATTTCCCGTTCTCTCTCATTCTCAACAATTCTCTGTCCCTCTCGGCCATGGCCACTGGCCATACCGCCCATTGGTTAAAGGGTGGGATAGTGGGAAAAGCTTACTTCTATACTATTTGA
>JALLBF010000477.1:0-10748 GCA_036939945.1 Thalassiosira sp. AJA248-18
TTGTGCACAAACCCGGATATTCCCAAAATATACGTACGTAGGAATAGGTAGAATTAGGTACCACGATCCCCATACACATTCAACATCACAATCACACGCACACCAGACGACGAATTCTATGAATCAATCTACAGATCAATACACAATGGCAAAACTGGTGGCAACGACGACGACGCTCCTCCTCCTCCATCAATTCCAAGTCGGAGGATGCTTCCAGCATCCTCCGTCTCCATTGAAATTTTCCCGGAGCAATAATTTTAGTCGCCGAGGCGGCAGTGCTGACAACATTGCAGACGAAAGTAGTATTAGTGCTACTATCGCAGCATCAACTACTGATGCCGACGCCTCCCTGCATCACACCCTGCAACGACTGGGAGTACGAGGCATCGCATCACCGCCATCCAACACGCGAGGCGTCAGCGTTTGCACCACGGATTTATCGGTAGCTGGACGAGGTGCCTTTTGGTCCCCATCGGCAATAACATCTGCCATACCATCACAGCAATCGGCATCGGCAACAATACTGCAGGGTGATGTACTGGCCTTTATACCCAAAACGTCCATTCTGACGATTTGTAATCCTGCTCCCCTTTCTTCAAGTGGCGATGGTGACGGTGGTGATGACGATGGTGTGACTTTGATTATGGAGGCTCTTTCATCGTTATCAGCATCCAAAACAACTCCGTGGCCCGTCGCTTTTACTCTGTATGTCTGGGCAGCTTCACTTCACGACGAGGTATTTCGAGATTGGATTGATTCCTTCTTCGGGCCAGATCCACCAACTTGCCCCCCAAAGAAGATGGCTGATGATGCTGAAAATAATGAACAAAACTACTATGACGAGGCAGTGCAAAACTTGGTGTCAATGGCACAAGTTCCAAAAGAGACTGCAAAAGAGGCTATAGCTGCTCGGTACGAAGCGTATGCACGAGACTGGCAGGCGGCACAGGAATGGATGCAAGACAATAGTCATTATTTTGCGTCAGGTTGCATTATAGAGGAGTCAGAATTCGCCAAGCTTTACAGCATACTCATCAGCCGAACTGCAAACCTCGGTCCAGTCTACGAAACCTTGGGGGTTGTGAGAGGAGTGATACCGCTGCATGACATGTTAAATCACCCCCCTCCGGATGTGGAGCATAATGTGGAGCTATTTACAGTGGGGGATATACGTGGTTTGATGCCAGAGGAGGAGGTTCAACGCCTCGTGGGGATGGTCCTCCTTGAAGATCAACAACACGACAATAATGCGAGTAGTAGTGTCGATGATGATGATAACACCAAGGGTTCTTTATTGTTAGATGACAGAGATGTGCTGTTGGTAGCACGTCGGGAAATCTTGCCTGGTGAGGAACTGTTCTTATCTTATCGAAACAATCGTGCGAGGCCCATGATTGACGAGAAGGAGCGGGCTTGGACGACTTTACAATATGGTTTTTACATACAGTGAGAGTCTCTCGAGAGACTGTCGGATATCTAGCACATTGGTGGGGCAGACTCCAGTGCATCTTGAATCTCAACAAACTTCTGATTCGATGTGAAGAGTGTGAATTATACCATTTTGCGAAAACACAACCAAGCTCCTCTATTTCTACCCTAATGTTTGAGCGCAAGGCAGGTGGTGATTGAGTTGTGTGTAGTGCAGATTTCCAATAGGTACAACTCAATAAATGCTTTCGACTTCATGGAAGAATGCTCGGGATATTGTGGTTTAGTTTAACATACATATAACCACACAGTGAGAAACAATGGCATACCCCTGTGTCGTCGATACGGACGATGATTATGTTGTTCACAAACCCGGTCACCTGATAACTTCTTCTGAATAATTATCAGTGTTTATTGATACATCAAATAATTTCACGACCAAGGACACATACACACTACAATTATCACACGGTTCTTTCCATTGAGCAAGATTGAGCAAAAGCTATCGCCTTTGTTCCATCACTCTCTAGACATTTGTTACCACAGTTTTGGAATGCTAGGAAGACAAATAGATAGGGGATGGCAAGTTCTTTCTTCCCATCCTACCCCGGATGCAATATTAGAAACCACGATCCATTTTTTGTGCTTCCTCCACTTGATTGAGAATAAGATTTGTCACCATCTCTCCATCTCCTTGAGGCAATCGCAAAAAAACTTTACCATCTTTGTCAAAGCGACTTTCAACTTCCACTACATCCTTGCCATTGGCACAACAGCACACTCGTTGGATACATGGCGCAGGAATACCCGTGATGTCAACATCGTCAACCTTTGAGAGATCAATATTGTTGCTTAAGTAAGTTGCTCCGAAACAACACAAAGGGATAGGGCCACAGCGAACGTGCTGTACTTTGTTGACCCTCAGATGACTCGTAGTGAGTTTGTAGGTACTGGGATCAATGGGACAAAACCCACAGCACGTAATGCATGATTTGTCACATTCCGAATAGAAAACTTGTTCTTCCCCCTCCCATAAACTCTTCACGCGACTGTTGAAGCGATGGTGACGAGATAATTCTTTGATATAATGACGAAACATGAGACGGTCACCCACTAAATTGATGCCCATATCCTTCAGATCATCGTCCGATAACAATGGCACCAGTGGACCGGTAATCTTGTGCTTGATGAGTGTATCGGAGTAATTTCCCAAACCTTTGCTGTGAAAAAATGCTGCCAATTTCTCTGCGTCCCATTGGTGATAATCGTAAGAATCCCCCGCGTTTGGTATTCTAAAAAGAGCAATGTATGTTATGAGTTTAATGTGATCTTGAAAGCAAAATGATACAACTATGAGGCTATCAATAATCTATTCCATTTCAAGCTCACCCCGACTCCGGCAGGGACATGTTCATATAGGGACTTGCCATGATAGCGGGTGATAGTTCTTGATATTATTTTGCTGCCAGCAGGCTGATATTTTGGTATTTGTTTTATGGGTTGCGTTGATGATGTTGATGTTGGAGATTTCTGAATTCCAACGGCTCTTTGATCTTCTTTGATCATGTTGTGTTTTGAGTTTTGAGATAAAAGCATGTTCGGTGGTACAAAATTTGGCGGGAAGATCGGCGCCACCACGCACCACGCCCCATCACATCCATCACTTCATGTTCAATCACCACATCCACATCCACCATGACATCGATCTCGTCCTACCCCGTCCCCGAGGGGACCAAACTCACCATCACCCTCCCCGATGACTTTCATCACCACTTTCGAGATGGCCCCGCAACAGCCAATGTCCTCGAACACGCCACGCAGTGAGTTATTTATTGCCATATGTATGCTTCATATGGGTCGTTTGTTGCCAACTCATTCTCATATTATGATGCTGCAACCCACCCCTCATATCACTCCCCCAGGCAATTCGGTCGAGCAATCGCCATGCCCAACCTCAAGCCACCAGTAACAACCACCGAACTGGCAACAAAGTACCGCAATCATCTCCTCTCCAACCTTCCAAAGGAATTGCCACACGGTACCTTCGAGCCCCTCATGACATTATACCTCACCGACAACACCACTCCCGAGGAGATACAAATGGCCCACGCCACGGGATTCATCAAGGCGTGCAAATACTACCCCGCGGGCGCCACGACCAATTCCGATGCGGGGGTGACCGACGTGCACAAGACATATCCGGCATTGCGCGCCATGGAAAAGCTCGGGATGATTCTCTGCATTCATTCCGAGGTGTCCACTCCCACCATTGACATTTTCGACCGTGAGCCGGTCTTCATTGAGGAGATTATCAAGCCGTTGGTACAGGATATGCCCACGTTGAAGATTGTTATGGAGCATATATCCACGAAGGAGGCGGTGGAATATGTCAAGAGTGCACCACACAATGTCAAGGCGAGCATTACCTGCCATCACCTACTGTACAACCGGAATGCATTGTTGGTGGGTGGGATTAAACCACACTTTTATTGCCTTCCAATACTGAAGCGGGAGACACACCGCGAGGCATTGCTCTCAGCGGCCACTTCCGGTACCGATAAATTCTTCCTGGGTACCGATTCGGCGCCTCATACCATCGAGGCGAAGGAATCAGCATGCGGGTGTGCGGGAGCGTACACCGCCCATGCGGCGTTGCAGTTGTATGCCGAGGCGTTTGAAAGTGTGGGGGCATTGGATAAGTTGGAGGGGTTTGCTAGTTTTCATGGTGCGGATCATTATGGATTGCCAAGGAATGCGACAACTATTACTTTGGAGAAGAGGGGGTGGGTTGTGCCGGAGAGGTATCAGTTTGGAGCGAGTGTGTTGAGACCGTTAAGGGCGGGGGAGACTATTGAGTGGAGCATTGTGTCATAATAATGACGATATTTTCGGGGGGATATTCATTGCTTGGCATTATAATATATTGGAGGAATGAAAAAATGTCAATAAATTTGCAAAAGGCAACACCAAAAGACACCACCTACATACTGTGGCACGTGGATCTTTTTGTTCACTATCTTATATTCATTCTGGCAAGTGATGGAAAGTTAATGTTCAAAGTGATGTGCAGAGCAAAGCCAGTATGAACAAAAAATAATGGGGATAATATTTTTGTTCAGTTTGGTCGAGATATTATACGAAATGGTTCTTGAAGAGCGTACCATCTTTACAATTCCAGGAGTGCATCACTTTATAGTTCGATGTCGGGTGGCCCAAATGCAATGTAAAGCAAAAAAACTTTCCAAAGTGTTAAACTGCCACACTCTAAAGCATCGGGATTCAAAATGATCTCCACATCAGGAGTTTCATCTAGTTCACCATCAACCACCTCAGGAACTTCTTGTTGTTGACGATCAGGGAGCCTGCCAATACAAGGACACAGCATTTGTATCATATTGGCCTACCAGTGCATGTTTTCAGTGGGTGGTTGGAAATGAAAAGGTCTTATCTGCAAATGCAACGAAAAGAAGACAACCTGCACTGTCATCTTCTAAGCTTGAGAAAATGAAGAACAAGTATGATGAAGGATGACTTGCAAAATGAAACAGTATCTTATTCATCATTTTGGTAAGTAACAACTTGCATGTTCACTTTTGGACTCTACTACAGTGGATTCATCTCAGATTCCAGCGCCAAATGATTGAGAGAACTGACAAGATGGAGAATTGACAATCTCACCATACGGTTATCCAAGGGGAGTATTAAATGGAGGTGTAGGCCGTCGTCGAAACTAAGTGAATAAGTTGGTCAAGTCACGACGAATTGCGGCACAATATTTGAATCAAGTTGAGACAGAGAAAATCAAAACTTCCAGGTAAAATATTTAGATGTACGAAATGGCTGGCAGCTTTTGCTTCCTTCTTGCAAGTTAATAGCTATTCTCATATTATCAGCCTATTTCACGACAGCATGTTACATGCATAAAACCCGTGTAAAAACACTTCACCAGCCACATACACAACTGCAAAGGTCGAACTCTATAATGGGATTCTAGTCAAACTCTTGATGAGCCCATCATCATCTAAAACTACATCAAAGTGAGCATTACTGCCATCTGGGCCAAATACGTCTGTTCCCTCAATTGCCGAGGCAAATCTATGGCGAGGGAAGTCTTTTCCACAACCCATTTTAACCTCTGGAAGCTTATCACAAATCAAACTCTCGACAGAATCCTTTCCACATGCAGCTCCATAGAGCTCCGTATTTGTATTCCAAATAACATCATTTACACACAGATCTGATGCCCCTTTTGCGTCTCGATGATCAACAGCACTTAAGAATCTCATCAGTTTCTCTCTTGGAGAACGTCTTGGGGCATAAGATGTGTGCAATAGCCTCTCACATGTTTCGGACAAGGGCTTTCCACCCAGCATATCACGATATAGCTGTTGAACTTCCTCGTTTTCGTGGCTCTTTCGAATAGTTGAATCTACATCTATGCCATATATTCCTTGCATTCTCTTTTTGAGGATGTCAGGGTCGTCTGATTTTGGGTTGCCTCCACCTCCTAAGCATCCTCCTTTGGCATTCAAAGAGATTATAAAGAAAATACAGAAAGTTCATATAATGTAAGCGAAAGAAGTAACAATGGGAATCTTTTCTGGGAGCCACCCATTCAAGCTTACCTGGACACGTCATTACTTCTATCATTAAGAACTTCTTCTTCCAGTCATCATTGCCAAGTAAATCAATAGCTGAGCTAATTGAGCTGACGGCAGCTACTGATCCCACACCTTTGAATAAAACAGTTTGTGCAATTGTCATGAGGCTGGTTATTTTTTGTAGAAAGAGATTAATGTGCAGTGGCCAAGAAATAATGTCTGCTCACCTTCAATAGTAGCGACTTTGATACCTCTTTCAACTCCACGAACACCCTCATATTCAATTGGACCATCAAGCCCAAGAGTATATGCTGCTGTGCGGAGAGCAGCTTCAAGCACACCACCACTTGCTCCAAAAATTGCCGCTGCACCTGAGGATTCCCCCATCGGACTATCGTATTCAGCTTCGTCGCTTAACGCAGCAAAGGGTATGTTTCGGTGCCGTATCATCTTTGCAAGCTCTCTGGTTGTAAGCACCGCATCAATGTCGCCTCTATTGCCTGGTCTAACTGATTCATCCTTCTTCGCAGTGCACGGCATGATAGAGACGACATAAGGTTCTTCACTTGTTTCAGCAAGAATCTGTTTGGCTATAGGTCCTCTCCTAGAAATTGCTCCATGCATTTGCTGAGGCGATTTTGCTGTAGACAAATGCGGGATTAGGTCAGGACGATGCAACTCAACATAATGTATCCAACCAGGACAGCAAGAAGTGAACAGAGGAAGTTTCCCATCTCGCTCTCCCTTCAGACGTTGAAGAAGTTCAGTTGCCTCCTCCATGATTGTGAGATCAGCGGCGAAATTAGTGTCGGTGACATAATCGAAACCAAGCGCTCGGAGAGCATTGACTAGCTTTCCTGTTGAAACAGTTCCTGCTGCCAATCCAAATTCCTCGCTGATTGCTACTCTAGTGGCTGGAGCAGTCTGGACAATTGTCTTTCGTTTATGTGAATCTAGTACTTCGAGTACACGATGCCAATCAGGTCGTTCTATCAGAGCTCCTACCGGACATCTCAGAATACACTGCCCACAAGAAATGCATCCTGTTTCGCTGAGAGGTTTATCAAAAGCAGTGATGGGTAGCATGCCTGATCCTCGTTCTGCAAAACCTATTGCATTTATCTTCTGCGCAGCACATGCATCAACGCATAAACCGCATTCGATACACTTGTCCATGTCTCTGAATATACTAGGCGAAGTATGATCGTGTAGAGAATGTTCAGGGTGCTCAACAGATCCTCTGCTAGTCTTTGAGGGCCACATGTCTTCAACTTCTTGCTCTTGAACAAGACTCTGGAGCTTACAATTACCAGCAGCCTCACATCGTATACAGTCATTAGGATGCCTATTCAGCAAGAACTGTAGATCACTTGGGTAGGAATTACATTGGATTCATAAGAGTTAGATTTTTGACATTACACCACAACAAGTAGACTAGAAACTTGAACCTACCGGTGACGAAATGATTTCAGTTCTTCAGTATTTGTAGTAATCTCCTGGCCTTCTTCGGCTTTTGTTCGACAGGCAGGAACGGGTTTGTTTGATCCCTTGACATCCACAAGGCACATACGACCTGATTTTTTTTCATGACAACAATAATGATATGGTAGAGTTTGTGTGAGTAAAAAACGCACAACCACACACTGGGCAATTTGGCACATCGAATCTAAAAATACTCTCACACACAGCCTTTGGCTCGAACTCTGGGTGAAAGCACAACGTCGGCACGTGCGATCCACTCTTATTTATGGCATCAAGTAATGTGGCACTCTTCGAAACTTCAACTGGTCGACCATCTACTTTCAGGCCAATTAGTGCAGTGGCGGCGGCAGCGGGAATTTGTTTGGATATATGTTTCGTCAATTGCTGGACGGCATTCGTGATAGCAGAAACTCTTTTCATTGTTATTTTTTATCATCACAAGTATCTTATATGTATGGATTATTATGGTGATTGGATGCTGAGCGGAGGTTCGAGAGATGCGCGAAGAAAAAAGTCAAACCAATTGCTATTACAGGGGTTCGCGATGTCAAGATGCCCTTCTTGTCCTATCAGACAACCTTAAAGAAGGTCAGTGAACAAAAAAGAGCATAGAAAAGGATTTCGTTTTTGTTCCCAGAGAAACGAGAACCCGACCGAGAGCAGATGAATGACATTTATTGTGTCAATAATACGAACCCCATACATCTCACACCTCGTACAAAAGTATCTCTACAAGGGCAACATATGCCAAATTGCTGCATAGCTGCTCCTTATTACCCAATCCAAATTAGCAAAAAGTGTGACCTGGTGTGTGCTTGGTGTGACTGAAAGAACTATGTCAACGAAAGATAGAGATACAGTGCTAGTTGTTGGATCAACTGGGTCACTTGGCAAGCCGATCGTCTCAGAACTTTCTAATCGGGGAATCAAAGTTCGTTTGCTTGGTCGATCTCAGGGAAATATCGAACAGGAATTCTCACCAAAGCGATTTGATGTCGTACTGTGCGAGGATGTGACGAAACGCAGTGCATTCAGGGATGAATGGTTCGATGATGTATCATGTGCCATTTGCGTTGCCCGGCCAAGAAGCCTAAAAGGAGGAGATAGTGCAAGTTATTGTCAAATGATTGAAAACCTCTCCAGTGCTGTTCGTGCCAATCATGTCCCTCGCTTGCTCATTCATGGCATCCCATATCTCGAATGCAACATATTTGGCGAATCTCAAACAATGTCCATTCTCAATGATGCTGAACAAGCAGCAAAAGATCAATTCAAAAGATACGAATTTGCATCTCTTACAATATCTCGCATCTGCGAAATGAGTGAGGTAGGTCATCTCCTAGAATCAGCACAGATGTTAGGTTTCTTTCCTTGTGCTGTTGGATACGATCCTATTTTACATCCGATATCGTCTCGTAATTTTGCTGCTGCTGTTGTTGATTATGTGGAAGATTCGACATGCATAAAAAGCGAACTTCTCGTTGGAGGCCCACAACAAATTAGATGGAAAGAATTAGGGGCGAGAATATCAACAGAGAAAGGCTTGCGACTTGTCACTTTTCCTCTTGTTTTCTACAAAGCTATGCTCCTGTTTATTAGCCTATTTCCACCATTGGGAGGCTTGCACCTTAGTATGAGACTGATGATGATTCCCATGACGACAAATACAGCTAACGACAAGTTCAATTTTGTAGGGTCAGACAATGTCGAATCATTTCTGAGAAATCATTTGAGTAAGGATGAGATGGGGTGGGTTCATCATAAGGTATTCGGGTCAAAGCAAAATGAGGGGTGCATGAGTCAGCTAGTAAACTTACCGTCTCCGAGGACCTTGGGCAACCTAGTTGGCTTTGCTGCTCTCTTGGATGGTCTATCTGCATTGTGTAGGCCAGATTTTATTGGAACAATGTTGAACCTGGACATCCAAGATGACACGGTAGATGGAATTCTCGTCCAATGCTTTGGAATCGCATCGATCGGTATCGCTGTGACGACATTTCTTTCTCTCAGAACAGATGGAGATAGCGAGACAGGAGCAAAGCGAGCTCTCGGCGCAGGGCTGGCCATCCAGTTAGTGATGAGTCTTTGGCTTTGGTTCAAGTGGAAGAGCTCGATTCCACTAACAGTGTTGGCATTCGGTTCATTGTCTATCACGGCCCTACTGTTGTTGACTGCAAACAAAGCAGCCAGGTTTTCTGGAATGAAGGTTCTCTCGTCCTTGACCATCACTTTGGGAATCATAAACTATTTCTTCCCAGATTTAGTGCTTCGTACATTATTTAATGTTGCGTTGGGGAATAAAACATTACAACACTCTCGACAAGTCTCAATGTATTACATTGGAAGTGGCGTTCAGATGCTAACAATTTCATTTGGTATGAATCCGGCAAGATCCTCGGGTATGATATGTCTTGTGTGGTGTCTTTGCTCGACAAGCCTATGGCTTTTTGCGGAAACCGGGAAAGTTTTTGAGATGTCACGGTTGTCAAGAGATATCAATCTAACATTCCCCATTTGGTCAGGACTGTTGACAGCCTCGATTCTTTGCAGATAAGAAAGTAATACCAGGCTCATATAAATATTTACGTAAGGATCAAAATCAACCAGCAAAAAAACAGATCACCAACTTACCAAAATGATACGTTCCTTTCTAGCATCTCTGATATGCAGATGAATTTTGCACTTGGCTTCACGATACTTGAATCTCTCATGCTGTAGAATATACATTCTTTAAAAGGCTCGTACTTCATAGATCCACCCTCAGCAGAAGATGAGAATCAAAACAGCAAAAATACATGTCAAGCATTCTTGAATGGTATCCAAATTAAAACAATATAGGGAGCAAGTCTCTGTCAACCGCTTCCTCTTTTTATTCGGCAGCCAAGAATCAATCTTGAATCAATCCTAATTTTTCAGCAAGGCTAAAAAAACTCTAAATAACAAACACCTTCAAATATGAATTGTCGCCCAATCAGCTAAGCCTTCAATCCGGCGATCATTTCGCTCCATTTGGAGCAGCACGTCTTCATTGAATCGTGATATACAACATCCTCAGCTCATGATAGCCGAACCCTAAGTTCTCATTTCTCGGAGCAAATGTGTTTTCGTTTCTCTCCTACAAGTTTAGTTTCAGATTCAACCAATGCTGGCATACCCAGAACTAGATGATACAGCAGTGAGAATCCAAGATGATCTATTCCTATCCAAGAAATAGCACGAGGCATAGTTTTCATCTCC
>JALLBF010000479.1:0-11016 GCA_036939945.1 Thalassiosira sp. AJA248-18
GTAACCACAACATCTGGCGTTCGCGCAATGAAGTTAGCAGTTCTTCGTGCAATATTGCTGCCTGTGGACGTCAGGCTTTTTAGTAGAGCAACTGGGTCAACACGAGCACTGCGAATTGCAATAATAATATCCGACGGTTGCGATGATGATGATGACGACGGGGGGGGTGGGGACTGCTCCGAATCATCGCTGTTGGGGGAGAGAGCGAGAGCGTTAAATGCAGAGGGGGTAATGTCACTAATCGATGAGCGTGTAATGTCCGAGGATGGTGATGCTGGTGCATCCTTCGACTTTGTGGCACGGTTTGGGGGCAAACAATTCTTAGTGTCACGAGTTGTGTCACCTCCGTCCGTCGTGGAAACAGCGTCTTCATTATTTTCTAAGGGGCTCGACGAAGGCGCCCCGAAAGCGAAAAAGGGCAGGAAGGACCCTGGGAGAGAGGCATATGCTGACATGGTTGGTTGTATACTGGGTTATTACGAGATGCATTTGGTTGCCGGATCGGTCAGTGGAGGTCTTGATGAGAATAGGTAGCAATGATGAAATGAATCAAGAACCATGGTCTTGTGAACCGAGTGTGAACCAAGCAAGAACCACAACATGCACGGGTATCGAAGGAACTAGTATGCATCTAAGGTAATACCACGAAGGCAATCTTAGGAGAAGACAAAGAAGTGTCAGCCGTATGAATGTACCAATTCCTGATTGCGATACTTTTCATGTCCGTCTTGAGCCGTTCGCCAAAAGAAATTGCATCAGGGACACAACATATCGAATAGATCACACAAGGAATCAGATGTTAATCGCTAAAGCAGATTCCTTGGGCGTCTGTGGCGTTCACGTGTGGGGGGTCCGATACTGTGAACATGATGCCACAAATACAATTGGTTTTGTAGGGTCAAGGCTTCAATGTCCCCCCGCATCCCCAGACATGAAAAACCTCAAAATGGTGGCCTCACAGGCAGTTTACTTTCCTTTGCTCAGTCATTGCAGTGAATTCTCGGGCCCCTGCAAAGAAGGAAAAGGCGAAGTCACAACCCTTCTTTTGGCGTAAATTGGCGAAATGAATGCTTGAGAATCAGTTGGACTCTGAAGGGAACTGTCTAACGGTCCTGTTTGCACATGGAAGTGGTGAAGTCCGTTTCCTGGTATGTTCGTGAGATATAACCGGCCCGGTGTTCACTGGAAAATGGAATCCGGAGTACCTACCCTGCCCTGAACTAACTTCCTGCATTTTTTTAGAGGTTGTGTGTGCGGTAGTCGTTTGAGTGTTCATTTTTCTTTCATCTTGGCCAAGGCAGAGCGCTGATAACAACTCACCGGATCTCCTTTCGTTGGGAAGACTATCTGCTTCTTTCGTGATAGTTGAAAAGCTACTACTTCTTGATCACATGTAATAAAAAAGTTACTCCAATTACTCTACGTTCTAAAAGGCTGATTCACTCTGACAAGTAAAGCTAATCAGTTTCATAAGTGAAGAGTAGACTTGATCAGTTCCCTGACATTGGCTTGCTCCTCCGCCGACAATGTTAGCAATGCCTGAGAAATTCCTTCGACAATGCCAGCTGTTCCAACTGAGGCTGTGTGGCCACCAGCTGTCATAACGTCGAATACTTCTTGAACAACATTTTCCTTGTTGAGCTTCAATATCTTCATTTCAAGCTGCTCGTTTTGTTGGGCCATCCATGACAGAACTGCCTTGTCATCATGCCAGAGAGATTCAGTGGCACCCGGAGTCTCAAGGAACCAGCTCTTGATAAGCTTGCTTGCTTCTAATGAAGACAAACCAGCATCACCTCTCCCGACTTGGAATGTCTCGATAACCTTCTTGCGGAGGTCAAACTCTGCAAGCTTCCTGCGGAGACGCCAGTAGAAGTAAGACCTTGCATCCTTCCACTCCACAGCACGTTCAATTACTCCAACAGCCTTCATCCGCCCTGGAGTATCATGCAACTCGCAGAATTGGACTGCAATCTGCTCGTAGACTGGCAGAAGTGCTTGCTCTCGCTGCTGGATGGCATCCATAACTTCTTGGCGTTCTACTTCGCACACACGTTCTTGAAGCTCTGAATCGAGCGACTTCAATTTTTCATCGAGTCTATGCATCGTAGCCAACATATCCTTAGTCCTGTACTTCACGCTGGCAGCTCCGTTGGCCTCGAGGACACCACCCCGCGCACTATCAGCAGAAGCATACATTTCCATGACAGATTCATTGATTGAGGCATCCAGAACAACCCACGCCCCTCCTCTGATCTCAGCATGAGGTGGAATATAAACAAAGACGGGCTGCTGGAACTTGACAAAAGCATCGACGATGAGCGAGCCGTATTTCAGCACTTCATCAAACATATCTCGCTGGCCTCCACTGAAGCCCCTCCAGTTGGCAAAGATGATAAGGGGTAGGTCCTCAGTACGGAAGTCATTGATTGCTTGCGCGGTTTTGTATGCACTGTTAGGGAACCAAACACATCCAGCTTCTTGGATGACCGCCTCAGACGCACTCAAGTCAGCAGGATCAGCAGGCTTGATTGCTTCTGCTGTACGATTCTCAGTGGCGATGACACCCATGGGAATTCCTCCTAAGCGGGCTCGGCCAACAACAACTGTTTTGGCCCACCCAGCAAGGGTCTCAGTAAAGCTGCCCTTGTCGAAGAAGCCGCCTTGCCATACACCGTTCTCATTGTCACGCCCAGTGAGAAGAAACCTGGGGTCATACGGGACACCAGCCTGGGGAACGAATCTAATGGGCCGTTCGATCTCATCGACGCCAGTAATGTCAGTGATGGGAAGAAGTCCTCCGCGAACTGTAGGCACAAAGGAGATCCAATGAATGGCAGAGGTCACAGCTGAAAGATGATCGTTCTCGGCGAGATGTGATATGCCATTAGAATACATGATACCAGGCCCTCCTAGCTGGTCATTCGTTGAATAGACATCAACCCCCATCAATTTATTCAAAGCTTGGTAGCCAGTGAGAATAATAGGAGAAGACGAAACCTTCTGAATCGTTCGTTGACCAAGACGCACAAGGTAAGCACCAATACCAACAGTTCTATGGCAAAAAAATGTAGATAAGTAAAATAGGGTCAGAAATAGTGTGGGACATATCTTGGAATGAACCCTAACAACATGAGCTTGCCTACCTTCCGAGAACAATAGTAAGAGTGAAGATGTCCTCATAAGCCGAACTAGTTTCACCGGCAATCAGACCTGAACCCTTCAAGTTTTCAACTCCCAAATCTGGCTCTGAGCCAATGATATCTGTAATCTTGAACACCTCTTCGCCATTGACAGTAGTAGGCTCGGCAATAAGCTCTTTTTGAGCCACTCCAAGCCGTTCATAGTCTGATTTGTTTACGTAAAGGAAATCAAAACCACTTTCAGGGCTTGAAGGATTCTTGAATGCCACCTTGAATTTTTTCTTGATTCCCTCCGCTAGACCAATCCTGGCACCAGAATTGGCGGCCATGTAAAGTCTCGGGATCCTCTTTTTACGTGCAAATTCAGACGCCAGTTTGAACACAACGTCCTCTCTGGTGCCGAAGCTTCCAGCTTTGTGTGTAATGTCATTGGCAATCAAGACGATTTGTCGACCCTAATAAAGGAGGCAATGCAACATCGAAGTAGGGTGAGAAAATGCAAAGTTATGTAAGGAAACTTGTTTTCAAAAGAACTTACAGTTGGGCACTCGACAGTTTTGAGTGTCATTAACCAAGCAACCATTCCAACATCATTCTTCCCTGCCTTTCGCTGTGTTTCAGCCAGCTCCAAGTCTCCGTTCATGTAATCTTTCATTGTCCAAGGCCCTCCTGATTTATGCCTAACCACAAGTTCAGTCGTAAACATAACCATAGTGGGTTGGGCTTGAGTGCCAGCCGCAGGCACGCTACCCCACTGATTCTCGACAGCTGCTTCAAATAAAGCAGGCAAGTCATAGCAGTAGAGTGTATCTGATGATTTCAAAGCAGCCTTCCGTTGAGCATCAAAGGGTCGTGTAAGAGGATATGGTGTAGTGATATCCAAGCCTTCCCAAGAACTGTCGCCACTGCCTGCTAGGCTTGCCTTGGTACCTCCAATGGACTTGAACACACGCTTCGATCCAGAATCATTAGAGGCTTCAACATAGGTGTTCATGACTTGCACAAAGCCAGTTGGGTTACTAGCAACTAAACGTAATGAAATAGGATGAGAGTCGTCATCATCAGCCAACTTGCACACTGCCTTGGCTTCTACCTCAGCAATGCCAAGACGCTTAGTTCGTCCAGAGTGGCGCTTGAGAATAGACGCAACTACCTGTTCCACATTCACGGGATCAATGACAGTACTTTGTGATGCGCTAACGATGTTGATGAACAGATGGTTATCGCCAGGGACAACAGATGTCTTGATGGATTCAAGTGCATTGTATGCCTCAATGAGAAGCTGCTCAAAGCTTCCTGCGGAGAAGTCATTGATAAAGCTTACAGCACGAGCAAAGATACGAGGGGACTTGTTCGCCTTCTTGTCTTGAGCCAATGAGGTCCGCTTAGGTGTGGCCTTGTACAGGTAAATTTGTCCAGAGGGCGATAGGTGGTCACCCAGGCAGCTCACGCTAAAGTTCTTCGCGAGGCGTAGCATCTCCAATTGGTAGGAAACCGTAGGCTCAATGTCTCTGTACAAGTGATCTTCCGTGAAGGAAGCAGTCTCTCGGAACGTAAACACCGAAGGGAGTGTGTACTGGTTGTTATCGGCTTTGCCATCCTTGGACACGATGAACGCAACTCTCCTCACATCCGCCTTCTCCAAGTCGTCGAGGTTGCGCGCCAGAAGCTGTTCAATACTTTGAGCCAAACTGTCTTGATTAGTTTTGCCGTAGTCTTGCAACACGATGACAGAGAGGACATTGGCTGGGCCAGAATCGCTCCGAGGGGCACTGCCATCATACTGAGGAAATTCTGCCAATAACGACTTGAAGGAATTCATGTCACCCTGGATGTCGCTCATTGCATTGCATATCTTCGTCACCGCAATCCTAGCAACTTTGGTTGTGTCATTGTCCTGACTCGTAAGACTGCTTTCAGAGTCACTTCTCGTCATGTCAGAAAGCTTACTGCTACTCATGGCCCTTGTTAGATCAGTCATGCTTGTCATACGTGTCGAGCTGCTGAAGACGCTTGTCTTGGGCTTATTGCAGTAAGTGAACTTGAGTATTTTCTTCTCAGACAAGGGACTGACTTCTTTGATGTCGAAAGTTCGGTGCTGCTTCCTTGCTGAAATTTCCAATATGGCAAGTTGCTCCTTTGCATCTGCGGCTTCTCTCAACAAAGGAAGAAGGATGTCCGAGCCTACGATGTTGTCATTGATGAGATCTTGCACTTGATTAGGTGCATCTTCTGTACCAAGCCCGAGAGATTTGGCAACAGTGAGCACCTTGGTTTTGCGCTCCTCGATGCATGGAAGAGATTCTTCAATGAGAATGGTCCTGCATCGTTGAGATAGAATGTCATATGTTTCATTCCCCCTCATCGATGCAATATCAGTAAGACACGGTGTCGTATCTACCAGACCTTCTGCCCCAAGAACAACAGAGGTAATCTTATCTGCGTGAGCATCAGTCTTACCAGCCTCAGCAATCGAGTCGACGATTCTCAAAATGACAGTGGCAGTCGACTTGAGAAGGGCATGAGCACGACAAATATCCAGTATTCCAGCATTGTTGTCCTTGTTAGCCTTGCGTAGGTTGTCCACCGCATCGGCATATGATATGCCATCGCAAAACCAACGCTCGACAGAGATCCATTCCCTCAAAATATCCAGGAATCGGATCAAGACACGCTCAGCACCAGGAACATGCTCGGCAAGACTCTTGGTGTACGGATCAGCGGCATCACTAAGCGGAGCCGTCAAGGCGAGGAAACTTGCGCGTTCAGCTTCATCCTTGATGCTACCCATGTGCACAGCAATCAAATGCTTGAATTGATTGGCTGGGAACTTCGAAGCTCCCTTGAAATCACCCGTCATCTTGGAAAGCTCATCGAATAACGCCCCATCGATTCTACCATTCAGAACAGACAATTGGTCATCGATTTCGTATGCAGGAAGGGATGGATCCGTCACCGCGGCAACAATGTCCTTCATGATCAAGTCGATGGCACCAGACGATAGAACAAATCCTGACATACCATTCTTGAGCCTATCCATGGCCTCTCTCAAGGTAATGTGTGGCCGGCCTCCGCTAGAGGAAGCTGCCGCAGGAGCATCCTCCAACGATCCCCATCCCGTTACATTCAAATCACCCTCGAACACAATCGCCGTGGTCACATTATCCGGATTCTCCAACTCGAGCGTAGCCAACATATCCCCCGGCGACAATGCTGCACCCTCATTGTTCGTCCACGTAATCACACCAGACTCCTCCACCTTGAGCGGCATAAACATCTTCATGACCTCAATCTCAGCATACGCACTGCCCTTCTTGACATGTGCGCCATCCGGTACAAGCTTCTTGACGAGCTTCCCCGCCACATCAGTGCGGAGACTCGAGGGGTCGTAATCGGGGGAGAATGCGATGGTACGTCCACCGACACTCAGGCGCATACCAGACGCGGAATCGGCCTTGCTTGTTTGGTACGCTACCTGACTCTTGCCTCCATTGCTGATGAGATATCCTCCATCACTGAGCATGCGCACGGAGGAGGTGACGAACTTGGACTTGTTACCAGCAACGGTGATTTGATATTCACTGCTGCCCGTGCGGGTGCAGCTTAGTTTGTACTTGGTTCCATCCAGAATCAACTCCACATCACGGACCATTTTGAGGAGGTTGAGTGGTGGCAACTGTCCTCGCTCCAATAAGTCCAAGAAGGTCTTCTCATCGCCAGAGCACTGATCATGTGCAACCACCGTCGCACCAATCACAACCAAGTTGTCACTATTCAAATGGCCATTGCCAGACGAAGACCGAAGCAAACTCTCACTCGATGGTGCAACCTTGATCCCCCCCTCGCTAATAATACGATCCAACCAGCCGGTATCAATATCATTCCCAATGAAATCATCCAATTCGATCAACTTCGAGATGTAATCCACCGTCGTACTAATATCCCCCCGAATACTCAATTCCTTGAGCGCCAACACCATATTCCTCCTCGCCTGCTCCCTATTCGGTCCACTCGCGAACAAGTGCCCAAACTGCGAATCCGCAAACTCATGAATGGCACCACTCGAATCCATCGAAAAGTATCCCCAAACATTGGGCGTGGAACGAAAGTTCAGTTCCTGAATCCCCCCACTGGTGGGTTTGAACCCCGCCTCGGCATTCTCGGCAGTAATACGCACGGCAATACAATGCCCATAGGGGGGGACACGCTCGGTCACCGAGAAATCAATCTTGGACTTGCCAGATGCCACCGTGTCATTATCCTCAAAGCGGTTCTTACCGTACAATTCACGGATTTCGGGAATGTGATACAATGGAATACCCATTGCCACTTGAAGCTGCGCCGCCGGTAGATTCACCCGGGTGATCATCTCGGTGACCGGATGTTCCACCTGCAAACGGGGGTTCAATTCCAAGAAGAAAAACTTTTGATCCGGTTCCGAATACAGATATTCGACCGTCCCCGCGTTGGTATATCCCACCGCCTTGGCGAGGGATACTGCCGCATCTTCCATCTGTTTCCATACGTCGGGAGCCGCGGCGATGGGGGGCCCTTCCTCGATGATCTTTTGATGACGACGTTGGACGGAGCAATCACGTCCGTTGAGTGCAATGGCATTGCCGTACTCGTCGGCAATGAGCTGTACCTCGAGGTGACGTGAATTCGTGGAGAGTTTCATAATGAAGATTGGGCTTCCGGGAACTTCACCGCATACCTGCCTATAGGCATTTTGGACATTCTCGGGAGTATCCACCATACGAATGCCTTTTCCCCCCCCACCCTCGCTTGCCTTGATCATGATGGGGAACCCAATCGATGCAGCGGCAGTGCTCGCCTCGGCGGCACTGGTAACGCACGCTTCGAGGAATGCCTCTTCGGGGAGGGTACCATTCTCCCTATCATACTCGGCAACGACATGTGCTCCATTCCATGCAATGCAGGGCACACCCGCATTTTGGGCGATGATTGTACTTCCAATTTTATCCCCGAGGGCATGCATGGGAGGACCGGCCGGGCCGATGAATTGGATGGGTGGATCGGACTTTGCGAGGGTGTTGGGTAAGGCGGGTTTTTCGGAGGCGTGGCCCCATCCCGCCCAGACGGCGTGGACGCCGTGGAGACGGGCAAGTTCGACGATGAGGGTGACGTTGGCGTAGTTGTGATTGTTGGATCCGCCGGGGACGTCGACGATGATGTCGCCCATGCGAATGTATTCGGCGTTGGCTCTGTGTGTGATTTTTTATGGTGGATTATATTAAGAATGATTGGGGGGAGAAAAATGATTGGGGGGGAAGATAAAGATGAGCCAATGTTTGCCATGACAATAACACCATCAACAAAAGATGTAGGATACATTCATCTAACAATAAAAACAAAAACAAACTCACCGTAAATCCTCCGGAGTCGCCATAACCACAAAGCTAATCGCCCTCTCATCCCCAAACACCTCATACGCCCATCGTCGAATACTACGAATGACCTTCACGGCAGCCACACCATTGTTGGCAATCAATACCTTCTCGACGACACGACCATTCGATCCACCGAGTTCGGAAACGTATGTGGATACATCGGTGAAACGACGGTGGAGGTTGAGGTTGGATGCACCTGCTGTGGATGAGTTTGGTGCCATTGTGTTTTTTTGTATTGATGGATGTACTGCTGACTATGTTCGTATGAACTGTTGTTGATGGAGTCTGACAATCAGGTCTGTTTGATGGGGAGAGAATGAAATGTGTTTTGTGTTAGAGGGCGTCGATATCGTTGCATTGATGAAAGCAATTGAAAAGGTATCCCTCGGAATGTAATGACGCCATCGTGTGAAATGGAGTTCGCAACCCATCTATGCACAACATGCAATTGCTTGACTCACCCCAGTAAATCGCCTCAGTTACTGGCTGTATTCAAAGGACCGACTGGTTCAGGGGTAGTATTGATGAGAAGAAATGTCGCTGTTGATTGTGCAAGAAGTAGTGTACACTCCAACAACCATGCTCCAACAAAAATGTGACATCTCTACATGAACATGGTCGGTGGAGATGCGATGGAGATGCAACCACGACGTCAATCAATCAACAAACAAACTCAACAACACGTACTCGCATACCTAAGCTTCGTCAACTAAAATTTGTGGTATCCGTCACCTAATTGTTATTGATAATCATTATTGATTTTATGCTAAACATTCTATTAATGCATGGATATTAGAAGCTTGTAAAGGGTATCATTCTGATATTAATTCCCACACAGGTGCGTGATGGTGGCGCCACGAGAGTTTTTTAGGCGAGCGAAGAAGAAGTCTCTCTCTCTAGAGGTAGTTATCTCTCTAGAGGTAGAGAGTGTCGCCAGATAGATCAAAGACGTCAGCATGACGTATGACGTTGAATATCAGTGCGCACTTTCACTTCCTTCATTAGTTTCAGCCCCCTTTCTCTCTACTGAAAATATCCCACACTTACTTTACTTGCACAGTCACTTTCTATATCTGGTACACCAAACTGTACCAGCAGGCATCCCCCACCCCTACCTCCTAATACAGATGAAATCATCACAATTGTATCGTCTTACGATTAGGTGTATATTGTAATAAACCCTAACAAAATGAATAAATCACCCCCAGATGAAGTTGAAGTTAATTCGAAAGCCGTCGTAATATTGCCTTTATTTGGGCTTAAAAGGGTTTCGGGTGTGGCCGTAGCTCTAATGTTTATCATTGAATATCTTCATGAGTTTTTGGTCTCAGAAGGCATATGGCAGTGAATGTTAAAGTCTCTTAAGTGCTGTGCATCTGTGCTCTGCGCTCTTTTACCTCTCTTAACCTCTTAACAGGAGACTGAGGGTAAATAGGTCCCAAAAAACTTATGCGCGCCGCCGTCACATAGTAGATATGTAGGTACCTTCGACGCTTGACGTCGACCCTCTCATCGCCCTCCCACCATGGTGGAAGGGTCTCCCCTATCCCATAGCCGCACTTATGCGGATGCAACCAATCCGCCGCTGTGGATCGCTTGTAGTAGCCAATGGTGGTGGGACGACGGGGGTGGCTTACGATGCTAGAGCGTTGTCGAATATCATTGTGGCCCCTTGTAGTTGTAGTGATCCGTTGCTTTGGATTTGGTTCGCGACCGACGGATGACCAGAAAGAAAGAACAAAATGAGTCCATTCCCGGGTGGAAACAAGCGAATTTAGTGAGTCGCGACCGCCATTTTTATTGAAAATCGATTGTTCAACACGGAACACCTAAAATAGATTTTAATTACACCTTGTTCACCTCTCTTAAATGAACCTCTGATTTTGATTGCCTTATGGCAATCATGCCATAGAGGAGACTAGTGACTTTTATTTTAGTCAACACTGATCATCTCTATCCGGCACCAACTCACCCTGTATGATGGCAGCGGCCGCCATGGTCGGTGGTTGTGATGAACTGAAATAGCAACCGCACTAAAACCTCTTCGAGGCCGAGTTTTGAACACCGCGGATGCCGCTACCAAAACCCCAAGCTTTGTGGAAGCCGGTAAAACCGCCTTCAAGAGGAAGAGCGAGCTTTCGTAATCACTGCCGGGTGACCACTGAGTCAAAAAATTGATGGCGCTATGTCACCGCGTACGAATCTAGTTGAAATTTAGTTCGATATATCGATATCGGACCATACCCTCAGTCCCGTTAAAGGTTTTTCCGCCTCACATGAAGCTGGGGGCGAGGAACGGTTATTCGTCGTGTAAGTCTCGGCTTTGACAATCGTAGTCTCCTTGGCTCGATTCTTATCTTAGAATCCCAAGCGACCGTGGGTTGTTGCCCAATGGAGACAGGTTTTCAACCCAGGTCATACGCGCGAGGGGGGGGCTGGGCCACGAGATGTACGTACGTAAG
>JALLBF010000483.1:0-11013 GCA_036939945.1 Thalassiosira sp. AJA248-18
ATAGGGCGGCAGCGGATCCCATGGTGAGATGGGGGAGGATGGTCGATGTTACTCCTATTACTGAATTCCTACGTAGATCTACCTGCAGTGAGTTTGAGGCGTCTATCTCTATCTAAACTTCGTCTTGTTATTTTACGCGATATTTTACATGTAATACGCGTACGTACAAAAATGGGCGTAAGTGTACCACACAGGGGGGGGGGACGACAGATAACGACCCTGTTAATCTTAATATTAATTAAAACCAAGCTACAGTATTGTTGTTTGATGCCTTCTATCTCTTCCGCATCCATCGCCTATGGTCAGCGCGAGCATCATGGTCGACGAGTAAAATCCGTCACCGATGATGAATGCATTCACCTGGGTAAAATAGTCTAATTATGTAGGTTAAACAAAAAATTAACTAAAACCCTGCCGCACCAACCTCAACGAACACCAGTGCAAGCGATCCACGGCAGCGGATTGGATGCAACAATCAGCCTATGGCCATGGCATTGGGTGGAATCGGATCCCATGGTGAGGGGGTGATGAGAATGTCTGGAGGTACGTAGTACATACTATTCCTACGTAGAAGAGGGAAAATGGCGGATGGAGATAACCTTCCCGCCAGAACCGACTTAGCAGGAAAGCTGTAAATATGTTTCCCAATTACTTATATTCTCATCCGCAGACTAGCAGATGATGGTCTAAGGGGACCAAGATTGGTGGGAGCAAGTGAGGACGAGGGCCGAGATGAAAGATTACTAAATTTGTGGCATGACAATCTGGGCACAACAAAAAATGTCTGGTGGGATCTTGGCAAAGGAGATTCTGCAGATGATAGGTGAGTGCAGAATGTTGTGGTCGGCGAAATAATATGTAAATGATATAAAAGAAAAACGAAAATGATCAATGTTCAGAGTAATATTTATTGTCACTTCTAACAATTGGTCTAGAACATTTGGGTTAGCCATTCTCAATGAGTGCTGGAGTTTTCACGGTGGTGCATTGTGATTTTTCACAGTGGTCCATGTTGGTTTTTCACAGTGGTCCATGTCGGGTTTTTCAAGTGATGCATGGCGATTATCGGTAATAGATTACCATGGAAACGTCCAACTTTTCTCCGTATCGCCCTTTAACCGGTTGTTCGTCCTCGGACAGGAAATCCAACGCCACCTGCGCAGGCATCTTATTACCCCAACACCAGACTCAATGCCAGGAGGACACGTAACACCGGTGGGGAAGCTGATGAAGAAGCGAGGTACTTGTTTGTTTTGTGGATGAGATGAGCACGGGGCTAACAATCACAAGCCCAAAAAGAATTTTGAAGCGCTATATTGGTGTGGCAGGTCGTTGAGCAATTGATCAAGACCACACGGCGGATACTGACATTGATGCTACCTATGCTCATTAGGCATAGATGCTCCTGTGAACAAAGTCCTATTTGAGACACGGAAGGAATGTTTGAAGCAGGAGAAAGGAGTCTCGTCATCCAACTCTCACTTCACTCTTTGAGCAAGGGTACATGTTTGATAGGATAAAACATTATGCCACTCTCAATGGAGGCTGAATTCATGAAAAAATGATGCCGTTGCTGCTTCTCGAGACGGCTCCAAACAAGGAGGAAGATAGCATATCCTTCAGAACCCCCCAATATGCTCTACAGCCAGCTTCTTGTTGTTTTTGTCTTTCGTGGTGGTTGCAGACAGATTAAAATGAGAAGATTTGATAAAAATAGGGGGATTTTTGTTCACACTATCTACTTGACTTATTTTTTATCTTTCAAATTGAACAATTATTGTTACATCATTTTTTTTCTGAATAATGATGCAATGAACATCGAAAATCTCTGTGACCGTCCTTTTAACGGGGACGTGTTTCAACGATAAGGTGCCATCCTCCATAAATCACCCTATTAAACTACACTGGGGAGATTCATTTCCTCCCAAAACAACTCCGATCCATCTTGCAGTTGCAATACCTCAACCTTCACATATTCTTCGCAGAACTCGAGTATGCGTTTCTCGCGTACGGTGTTCTGAAAGCTTGGAATGAAGACACACTGTGTGCTAGCACTAACACAATGCTCTGCAAAATGCTGTGCAAACTTGGAACTCCAACTCTCCTTTGGCCCGTTACTAGTATCCTGTGCTACCTTAATGGTCTTGCCCTTCTTTGTGCTCTTTATCATTTGCACAGCCTTAACAACTTGATCAAAATGGTTTTGCGTTGTATTCCTGAGATTTGTTGTCTTTCCCACAAAGCTCATGTGCTTGTTGCACTTTTGACAAGATAGCTCAAAAAGCAAATGTTCCCTTATCGCCTTTTTGCTGTAGGTGCTTTTGAGGATTGCCGACATTGTCCCAAGCTCATTGTTCAGCTCTACTTTCTCTTTGGCCCTCATTGCCAAGCACTCATTGATAGCAACAATTTCGATCTTGGCTTCGGCTCGAATCTGTTCGTTCTTGTCTTTAGAAGTTGTTGCTGCTCGTTCGAGACTAGCCTTGAATGATGGGTCTAAAGATGCTCTATATGCAAAACGTCTTTCGCCATTGACCTCGCGGCGTGGAGATTCCGCAGGTGCAGTCATATCTTCCTGCTGAGACATGGAAGCAATCCTTTCCCATTGAATCCTTTTCCAATCTTCAATGTCTTGGATTGATTTACCTGATGATGTGCGACATTTCATCGATAGTCTCGTCGCTTCATATTCCCAGTGATTCAATAGTTTCTTCCTTTCAATTGAGTTAACAACCCGTTTCCCCACATGATTGGTGAGTAGGTTAATGAGTTCTTCATTCTCGTAATGTTCTTCATCCATGATATTCTTCATTTCCTCCATTTTTAGTCCAGATATCTGTGGCATAGACCTACTTAGTCCCTGCTGTGACATAGACATCTGACCGTTCACTCTAGATATGTTAGACCTCTCAGTCTCAGCAATCATTGATGTGAAGTCTTCTTGACTGGACACGGAAGGGGTACGATGATGATAAATCTCTCCATTTGTTTTATCCGTTTTTCCGTTGCTCTCTGTCATAGTCATATTGGACTTTGTGGGTTGCAGTGGCGGTGGCTGCGAAAAGGAACGAGTTCCTTCCATTTTCGGCGGATCTTGGGCGAAGATATCTTGGGCAAAGATATTCTTGACATCGTCTTTTGACGCATATGATGTGAATGAATCAATCGAAGGGGAGGCGGGGCGATGAGCCATTTCTCTTTTTGCTCCATCTGCTGTTCCTGTACTCTTCGCCTTACTCATAATTGACGCAAATGATGCGAATGAATCATCATCGGAAATTGTTCTGTGGAGGGGATAGGACCCCTCACTTTTAGATCTATCTGTGGTTCCCTCACTTTTAGATCTTGTGTTTCCTTCATTTTCCGCCTTAGCTATACTTGACACATATGATGTGAACGATTCGTCGGAAACCAGCAGATGAGACATCTCTTTCTTTGCTCTATCTGCGGAAACGGAAAGGCGGCGGTCACGATGCGGATAAATCTCTTTTTTTTCATCCTCTTTTTTTTCATCTGTCAAATTTGACTTGGGGGGTTGCAAAGGTAGTGATATCAAATTTGACAACCCCTCCATCAAATTTGACATTTTGGGTTGCAATGGCGGTGGCTGCAAAGAGGTACGAGATTCTTCCTTCTTTTGGGCGAAGATATTCTTGTCCGATTGCAAAGGTAGTGATCGCGAAGAGGTACGATATCCCTCCATCAAATTTGACTTTGTGAGTTGCGATGGCGGTGGCTGCAAAGAGGCACGAGATCCTTCCATCTTCCGCAGATCTCGGGCGAAGATTTTCTTGCCATCGTCTTTTGGCACATTTGATTTGAATGAATCGTCGGAAATTGTGCTGGGGGGGAGGGACACATATGATGATGCGATTGAATCATTTTCGAGATGTGACATCTCCTCTTTCATATCACAGTCTTTTGACACAACATGTGATGTGAATAAATCATCGGGAATTGTGCTGGGGCGATACGTCATCACCTCTCTTTTTGTTTCATCTGTTTTTCCGTTCCCATGTTTCTCGGTCGCAATTGACACAGCAGATGAATCGTCGGAAAGATAGGTGGAGAGATGAAACATCACTTCTTTTGAGCTATTTTTTGCACTGGACCTGCTACTACTTGTGCTACTACTTGTGCTACTCGTTTTGTTATTCATTGCCTTCGGGCTGGTGGCCGTAGAGTCAGGACGAGCGCGCCTGTCAATGACGATAGTGAGTTCAACAAGGGGATCATTGACAAGTTGCTTGAATAACACCGAGGTGGGGAATTTAAGAAGGCGAGAGACATCTTTATTGGACAACGACCTGACAGATCTGATATCTCGTTCAAAGTCGACAGAATTCTCTTGATTCGCCACATGCACCTCCTCGCTAATTACCTCTAGGAGAGGTTTATCCTCGGTGATAGGCACGATGGCATCAATAAAAGGAACGCCAGTGGCCTTGTCCCAGAAGACGCGGAGATTAAGGACTTGCAAGAATGTCATGGTTGGTGCTCGATAGGGTTCAATGTTATGGTTGTGAAAATTGGTGGTGCTCGCTGTATGCAGTGTAGGGCTCAATGTGCAAGAGAACCTAAGAGAACCTCCGATATGGTTGTGAAAAAAAGAGCGGCCAAAGCTACTGCCACCAGATACGTCCGTGCCACTGTCCTTAATGGCAAGATTCGAGATCAGAGCAGCGCGATCGTGGGATTATAACTGAAAGGTCTCAACAATCTCGAAATGCGAGGTCACAGGTGAGCATGGCGCCATGGTGGTGTGTGGTGTGTGGTGTTGCCAGTTATGCGAACCTCGAGCCTGCATTCCCTTTTGTTAGCGTTAGTTAGTCTGTTAATCTACTGGCCAGCGTGGTTTGTTCTATCGATATCTTGATCCCACAGTAGAGTGTCGGTCCGGTACTGTCGGCCGTAAGCGGGCGGATCGTGGTGCGTTGCCGGGGGATAGCGACGTTGGCCCAACATCGAGAAAATGGCTTTGTAGATATCCTATGTAAGACCGTATCGTACCCGTAAAATAGAGGCGTCCCGTCGGGTGGCCCCCTTTCATACCTACATAACTCTCCAAGAGTGGGTCCATCCGCTTGAAGCAAGCGTCACACTTCCCGCTCCAACATGAACGGAATCTATCCGAAGACGAGGAATCCCGCCGCCAAGTCTCCCTTCTCTCCCAAGTTTTTGATTTCCCGCCAGATCTCGAGATACCTTTGGTGAGATGAGATCCAAATCCGAAAGCTCTCCAAAGAAGAAATCAACAATGAAGGTTTCCATTGGTCTTGTGAGGTATAGGGCAAAAGAATAAGAGAAACAAAGGCTGTATGATGCACTCAAAGTTCATTCAACTGTAAAAATCTAAGACATTATGACAACAGCATACACACGTTATGGGTATTGCTGTTTGCCTTCTACCGAGCCGTTGTCGAAGTCGAGGCAAGATAAACTGTAAAATTGGCCCATTGTAGCCACAGAGAGAATCTCAGCTTCGTTGCGCAGCTCGCTAAACACAAATAGAATAGGTATGCATAATAAGATCAACCAGAAGATGTCAATCCCCACACAGCGCGCTCCGCTCCAACAATTACCAAATGAGAAGAACTGATGCGCTGACGAAAAAACAAAAAGGCGATATCAACCTTCGACTTAATCCAAGTCAATCCCCCCCCGCCCACCACACACCTCTCCCCTCCCCCCCACTCAAGTATTCACATAATTTCCAACATGTACCTTCATAAATATCTAATATATATTTCTAACAGCATCCACCCGACTGCGCCCCATTCTTCGAACCTGCCGAATTCCTCAAATTAACATTATTCCCCCCCGATGCACTCCCCCCTCCCCCAGCACTCATCCCAACCTTAATCCCATAACTCTCATTCGTAACATCAATCTTCCCACTCTCAATCTTTCCATGAATTTCCTCCGCCGTATTTATAAATGCCTGTTCAACATTATAAGCAGTCTTGGCACTCGTTTCCATAAAGATTAATCCGTGTTTATCGGCAAATGCCCGCCCCTCCTCGGTGGATACCGCACGACGATGTTCAAGGTCGTTTTTATTCCCGATTAACATGATGACCATGTTGGATTGACTGTGTTGTCGGGCTTCTTCGAGCCATCGTCCGAGGTGTTTGAAGGTGTCTCGACGGGTTATGTCGTAGACGAGGAGGGCGCCGGCGGCGCCGCGGTAGTAGGATCGGGTGATGGAGCGGAAGGATTCTTGTCCGGCTGTGTCCCATATTTGGAGCTGGGGATGATGATGTGAGAATGTGTATTATTATTATTATTATTATTATTGATTGTAGATTGTGTGTTAATTTTTGTTGTGTGTATCAACGGGTGCGTGTGATCGTGAAATGGTGGATGTTGGAGTAACCGCAAAGAAGTCAGAAATGAGGAATTTTGTATAAATAATGAAGCTACAGAAAAAAGAGAATGGTAATAACAACAGAATTTTATTAGGGCGGCTCACCTTGATAGATTTGTCAGCAATGTTAATCATACGTGCGCCGAATTCGACGCCAATGGTGAGATCATGGACAGGTTGAAAGCGTTTGTCGGTGAATTGGAGAAGGAGGCAGGACTTGCCGACTCCTGTGTGATGGAGGTAGAGAGAGAGAGTGGGGTAAGGAGACGGTGAGAATGACATGAGATATGAATCAGTTCTGGATATTGTTTTGTTTGACAATGATATTTAACGCTATGCCTGTTGGCATTCTAAGAACGAGAGCAGCAACAAAGGCGGCCTCTTCTTCAGAATATTGATTGTTCAATTGATCCCAGCAACCGCATATCATTAACCGACTCAGTTTGCATCGATGAACGAAGAGAACACAACAAGATTCACGCCATGTTTTATTGGGCAGAGATCGATACAGGGGGGGGCAATGGGACACTAGTACTTGCCTGTGTCACCAATAATGATGTATTTGAATAAATAAGCGTACGACATGGTGGGTCTGCTATTATTCTTGACTGTAGTGTTTGTTTCGAGATTGTCTACAATATGGCTGATTCTTTGGTCGACTTCTTTTACCATCGTCGTCATGCCATTCGTGCATACATGCCGTTGTTGTTGTTAGTTCGTAGAGTTGGAGACCGACCGGCCGAGAAAAAATTCATAAGCAAAATTAGTGGAGTCAGAATTTACGCGTCAAAAAGAACAATTTTGAATTATAGCCCGATAGACGCTCGAGAGAGCGAAGAAAATGTCGTGATCGTAGACAGCGGTTTCAAAAAAAGACTCTTTTGCTTAGCGCTCGTGACAAAAATTTGACGGGAATCCGTTGGGCGAAATAGAATCACAATTCCTATGTAGGTAATTAGTCGCTTATCTAATTTCCCCCCAAAACTGGTGTTTTGGCGCGAGCTCCCCCGCCATATCCTCTTAGATATAGTGTAGGTAGGTGGCGTGTGTGTGAGTAAAAAAGTCAGAAAAAAGTGTCAAGTGTGAAAGTGAAAGTGATGAACCCCTCAAAACCATGAACTGAACCACCATAACTGAACCACCACCGTAGACAACGTGGAATGTGAGAGATAGACAATACCAAGAACCCCCAAGACTTCCAGCAATACTGGTCTCTCCATCATGTGCAATCCAACTAAAAGCAAGAGGCAGAAGACCGCGTCTTCTGCTGCATCACCATCGTCTACAAACAAAGAGACGGCCCCATCACCGGCCCGGTCATCGTCGCTGAAACCGTGGCCCACGGCAAATCCATGCCGCGACGTCCAATTCCCATCATCCGGCCTCCTCCACGGTCTCGATGACCTTGTCTGGAACGCAATGGCACACGTCAAACCCCCAAAACAATATTTCGACACGGATAAGAAACGCAAGGGAGTTGCCGTTCGCGAGGCCCTACGCCAAATTGGCATGGAGTGGGTAGCGATAAATACTCATTCGTATAGGCCAGCGTATGGTGCCAAGTTTGACGGGGCGGCAAAATTCTATAAAGGAAATAGGTGGAGAGCGCCTCGGCGTCCTTTGCCGGAAGTAAGGAGGGTAGAAATTGAGGATAGAGAATGGTCAGCAGCAGCACTGTGTGACGATGAGGAGGGAGAGTTGCATACTATAAATGATAATGGGACAACATACACAAACAAAGCGGGTGAGTTGGATTTTGTCATTGTCAAGAATGGCTCCAAAGACAGCGAGTGCCTCTTCCCAGCTGCTGTCGCAGAGTGTATCAACTCTTCCATACAACAAACTGGCATGGCGGTCGTCCGTGGAGCTGTGGACGAAGCAACTATCGAGAAGTTGCGGTTTGAAACAACTAGCGAAGAAGGAAGTCACCATTCTGATGCAACAAAGATCAAGGAAGACGATCCGTGCACTCGTCTACTCGATACCAAAGGAGATGGAGTGGCCGGAGAGGAGACTCTGAAAAGGCACACGAGAGATAAACCATTTAGTTCGTACTACAGCGATATCAAGGATTCAACGTATTTGAATCGAATGCAGAATATTATTGTGAGCTCGCTAAATCCTGATAAAACAACCAGTGGTGAGCATGGTGGTGAGGATGGCACAATCATCAAGCCAAAAGTGTCGGCCAAAAACGAAAGTATAAACGATGTACGAAAGTACATTTTGCTCAAATACTCAAAAGGAGCAGAGAACTGGGCACATCGCGATAGCAACAAGAATGATGGACATTTTCCATACCAAGCTCTGCTAATGCTCTCCAAGAGTGATGAATACGACGGTGGTGAATTCTATGTTGCCAAGCAGCAGCAGCAACAACACTCGAGCAGCGATGGTGAAGGGATTATTTCAGTGATGCGAATGTCTTGCCCCAAATTGAATGCAGGTGATTTGGTCATTTTTCAGGCAACTGGTGATGGAGATTATAGTCATGGGATGAAGATGGTGACTAGAGGTGAGCGAGTTGCAGTTGGATTATTGCAGCCTAGGTAAACCAAAGAATGGTTGAAAAACTTGCTGATAGGTAGGGAAGATCCCGGAGCCTTTTCACGATGGTGCCGTTGCATCTGAGCGACCAACAGTATGAAAAGAATGCATGAAAGAACAGATCCAGTTTGTGGTGGTCTCTAGATTAAATTATGAAATAATGTTCCTTAGGACACTTCATCATTAGTAGGCACACTAAAGATGATTTTGCTTCTCTCGTGAGCTGCTAAGAAAATGAGCTTACTACTTGTAGAATGTTTGATGTGACATGGTAAAGTGAATTTTGTTTAGTCAGCTGTGACTCTGTCAGTACTTCTCTCAGACATACTATCGCATCTTGCCGAGGAATGAGTGGTGCACATTTTTCATGTGCTCGTCTTGAATAGTATTGGTATTGTTATGCAGCTGTTTGCTTGGTGATTGTCTTTTCAAACTTTTGTAGGACTTGAAGAATTAGTAAGAAATACCAATTCCAACTAGGTTATGGTCTAGTCATTGAGCATAATTTGATAAACATTAACACAGGCCTCACAACCAGTCAGATATGAGTTTGATTAGTTCGATGCACGCCATCATTTTCGGCATTCGTACATCCCTTCGTTGTCACAGTTGCGTATTTTCTCTCTATGTGCCCTCTTCAGTGTTTTCATCTGCTTTTCGATCATCCTCTTGAAATACAGCAAGAGTGTATGACCCAAGGGAGGATACAATCATTTCATATTCTTGCGTTCGTAATCGAACGTTTTCTACCGGTCCATCTTCTGGATCAAACAACTCTTTAATGTGTGTGGTGCTTTTGTTGTATAACTCCGTGATGTGATGTGCGTGCTGTACGGCCCGTTGGTATGTCATCTGAGTACCAACTTGATCCCACCGGATGACGATTCCGTCGCTGTTCAGGATCAAATAGGCCTTGAACCCTGGTGATTTTGTCAAGTCCTTGAGGAGCTCGTCAATTTCGTTGACTTGATTGTGTGCCATTATGTTGTGAATGACTGAAGAAGTTGTTGTTGTTCATTACTTTCACTCTTCAAAGCATGCAGAGTGAGTGATCTATTAAGTGATCTGCTTGGATGATTTTTAACTGTGTTTCTAGTTTTTCGTGAGAAATAATATACCCAAGCTGTTAACCAACTGAAACATCTAGCCAGGTCGAGAAAAGTACTTTCACTTGCGGGTACCTCTTCAGGTGATTGTATTGTTCAAGACTGACGCAGCCCACACTCGACCGACTTGCAGTCATCATGTGGGATGCAGAGGGCAAAGATGCTTCCATCCTAAAGGAGCTGAGGGAAATATCGAACAAGCATTCTCCATACACATCTAGCACCAACACCAATAACACCTGTCTGATCAAAAGGCCTCAGTTGTTGATGGCATCGCCTACTTGGAGCGAGAAGGAAAACTCGACTGAGCATGAAGGGGTAAACCCAGGTCAAGGTGGAGATTGTAATGAGTTTCTCTGCCAAACCAACGAGAATCGAAATCTCAACCAATATTGGTACTCGAAGAACACCATCGAGATTCTTTGCAATGCAATAAGAGAAGGATTGACGATTTGCAAAGGGTCGCGAGTGGCATTTCTTTCCACTCCGTCGCTCTTCTTCTCGTTATCAGCAGAAGAAAGAGAGCATTGCGTACTATTCGATGTGAGCTGATTTTTGCAGTGTGCACGTGTCATTTACATTATTTTATTTGAGACGCACTAACTCAACATCGTCTTTGCTCCAGTTTGACACTTCATGGGAATCTCGTTCGGAGTACCATTTCTATGATTACAATGATCCAACCAACATCAACGATAGCTGCCGTGGCGTATTTGACTTGATCGTTATTGATCCTCCATTCATTTCTCAGTCCGTGTGGGAAAAGTATGCCACCACAGCAAAGATATTGATGAAAGGCACTGACGCCAAAATCCTTGCAACGACAGTGGATGAAAATGCGGTCTTGATGAAATCGCTGTTTGGCTGCAAGCCTGCTTCATTCCGGCCTTCCATTCCTCATTTGGTGTACCAATACTCTGTGTTCTCAAACTTTCCATCTGCAGTTTTGGCTAGCAGAAATCCAGAACTTCGAGAAGAGACTAATCATGTATA
>JALLBF010000484.1:0-12226 GCA_036939945.1 Thalassiosira sp. AJA248-18
CAAGACCGACACACACAACACTCAACTGGCCAACCAAACCGCAAAACAAAAGCTACTCGAGGAAGAAGCCGCAATGATATTGGAGGAAGAGGAACGGAAACGTCGCAAGGTCTATGTGCCGACGGAAACTGTCATGGTTTCTACCAAGCATTTGCTGGATGACAAGAATGATGATGACGGGAAATCCACCAATGCTGCAACTACCACCACCACCACCAATACACCACCAAAAAAGAAGCAGCAGCAACAACACACCATCGTCCAACCCATAAACCGTCCAACCGAAATACAAACCTCCCGCTACAATCTACCAGTCTCAACAATGGAATATGAAATTATTGATGCCGTACGTAATAATGATTGTACAATTTTGTGTGGAGAGACGGGGAGCGGGAAGTCGACGCAGGTTCCCCAATTTTTGTATGAGGCGGGGTTTAGTATGGCGGATTGGTGGAGGCGTGTTGGTGGCGGTGGTGGTGGTGATGTTGATGGTGGTGTTGGTGATGTTGATGTTGATGGTGTGAATGACAACACCACCACCATCACTTCCAATGACCAAAACAGCAGCAGCAGCAGCAACAACAGCAACAACAGCAAGCAGCATCATCTTCTAATCGGCATCACCCAACCCCGTCGCGTCGCCGCAATATCCACCGCCAAACGTGTATGCTACGAAATGGGCCACGGAAACGGTCAATCCATCTCACCCAAAAATCTCGTATCGTATCAAACTCGATATGAAACTGCCGGACTTGATGAGCAACAACACCCTAATTCCTCTGGTGGCAGTGGCGGTGGTGGTACAACGCACATTAAATTCATGACCGACGGTATACTACTCCAAGAAATTCAATCCGATTTATTATTAAGAAAATATGGTGCCATTGTCATTGACGAGGCGCATGAACGAAATTTGAATACCGATGTATTATTGGGATTGTTGAGCGTGGCATTGCCACTGAGACGAAAGGCGAGTATGGAGGGGACGCTTCCACCGTTAAAGTTGGTGATTATGAGTGCTACATTGAGGGTGGAGGATTTTACGGAGAATCGGCGATTGTTCCCGGAGGAGGGTAGTAGTAGTAGGCCACCGGCGTTGGTGAAGGTTCCGGGGAGGACGCATCCGGTGTCGATTCATCATAGTAAGGTTACGGAGTTGGATGATTATGGTGAGTGTGGTGGTGGTAGTAGTAGTATATGATTTGGGTATATATTTGAAAAACCATGTTTTATTTCAAGAGATGCTTACAATTCACTTTTTCTCACACTATCACACACACACACTTCTTTTCACCCCTTTCATAATAACCTCCCACACACCCATATCTAGAAAAAGTGGCATTGGAAAAGGTTACCAAAATTCATCGCAAGTTACCCCCCGGTGGGATACTTGTATTTTTGACGGGCAAACAAGAAATTGTTCGATGTGTCAATCGTCTAAGACAAAAGTTGGAACCTACTGGCGGAAAAAGGAAGAAGCATGCCGTTACCGAGAGGAAACAACAACAAGTAGAAGGGGCGGACGAGGATGTCAATCAGTCAATGGCTGGGGGTGATGGTGGCTTTCGTGATATGGACGATGATGAGGTGGATGGCGACCTGTTCCAAAAGATGGATGAACAGGAGGAGGAGGGGGATGATTATGACAATATTGAAAATGGTGAGGATATGGAGATTGATCTGGGAATTGCCGCCAATTCCGAAGATGATGATGACAAACGGCCCAAGAAGGTTCGAATCCTACCACTCTATTCAATGCTCTCTGTTGATGAGCAAGCCAAGGTCTTTGCACCGGTGCCGGAGGATACGCGTTTGATTGTTGTGGCAACGAATATTGCTGAAACTAGTATCACAATCCCGGTAAGAAGTATTTTGTCTTGTATATAAGCTGATTGTCATGCAATTTCTTGACATTGATAATTTACCTATATCTCTCTCACCTCTGACAATCTCCATCTCTGCACGTGAATATATACAATACACATCACAGGGTATATCCTATGTCGTGGATAGCGGTCGACAAAAATGTCGCAACTATCACGCTGGCACCGGCGTTGCCTCCTACGACATCATGTGGATCAGCAAGGCGGCAGCCGATCAACGTGCCGGCCGTGCCGGAAGGACAGGTCCAGGCCATTGCTACCGACTGTATTCCAGCAGTGTCTATTCACGTTATTTGGACGAGTTCGCGCTGCCAGAAGTATTGACCAGGCCATTGGAAGATGTGGTGTTGGCAATGAAGGCGATGAACGTGACAAATGTGACTTCATTTCCGTTCCCAACTCCCCCGGACCAACGTCAGATTAATGCGGCGGTGCGGCTTTTGGCGAATTTGGGATGTGTCGATGTCTCGAGGGTGGAGGAGCAGGGTGGGGATGGGAGGATTACTAAGTTGGGCTCGGCGGTTGCCAAGTTACCGTTGGGGGTTCGATATGGGAAAATGCTCTTGGTGGGAGCACAAGCCAATGTTCTCGACTATGCCATTGCACTCGTGGCTGTGCTATCGGAATCTACTCCGTTTGTTTACCACACGCAAGAAATCGAAAAAGAGGGCGACAACCCAGAATCGAATAACCAAGGAGAGCTGAAGGGTATGGACGAGGTGGATCGAAATCAATCTCTGCAACGAGAGAATGAGCGTAAACGAGAGATGAAATCACAGTGGCAACATGATGGGGGCGATGTTTTGGTAGCCATAAAGGCTGCAGGAGCATATGCATATGCTGGTCGTGGAGCGGGTGGAAGCTCCGAAAAGCTAGCACTTCGTAACTTCTGTGAGGAAAATGGGCTAAACTTGGTTGTCATGCAGCGAATAAGTAAAATGAGGCTGCACTTGTCGAAGTTGGCCAAGACTCGTTTACCACATGCAGGCGGCATTGCGGCAGAGACGGGCAAGTATCTGTCCTCCATGCCCCCTCCGAAGAGAATTCAGGAATGTTTACTGCGGCAATCGATTGCCTCTGGCTTGCTAGATAATGTTGCCAGACGAGCCCCGCCAGGCGTATTACCCCAAGAATTTACGGGCATTCCTCGGTCAGCCTACATTTGTGGCAACTCCAAGTTGAAAGAGCCACTTTTTATCGATAACAAAAGCACCGTGCACTCGAAGCGTCCAGAATGGGTATGCTTCGATTCCATTGTACGGAAGACAAAGAAAGACGGTACCACAGTCGCCACAATGCAAAGAGTGACCCCGATAGACGCTGAATGGCTGGCCACGCTTTGTCATGGGAGCAACCTTATGACCCTTGGATCTCCTCTCGCCACACCACTACCCCGCTACATAAAAGAGAACGATTCCATTCAATGCGCGGTAGAAACCAAGTTTGGTGGGCATGGCTGGGAGATACCACCGTTTTATGTGGACATGTACGAGAGGATCCAGGAAGAGAGCAAGCTCGACCAGAAGAAGCAGAGCTCGGCCGTGATGCAAGACGATTCCTTTCGATGGTTTGCACGATATTTGCTCGAAGGCAAGGTGCTTTCGGAGCTGTCTGATCTATTGCCCATGCTCAATGACGAGCCTGCAATCATTACACGACGCAAACCGGCAAAGAAGGTGATGATGTTAGTATCGGCGTTGTCTGATGCTGGCGTGGACAGTGCCGCCGCTCTACGAAAACATTGGGCGGAAAAGGACAATAAGTTCTTGTTCAAGACTCTCAAGCCTTGGGTAGATCGGAATTGTGTTGAGGATTTCAAGCGGTTATGGATAACTGCGGTAAATTCGAATGTAGAGGAATGGAAAAATCGAGGCTAGAGGGGTTGCTATTCTTAAACTAATGAGGGGGTCACTCTGTTAACATCGAAGGAGTCTATTGGGAGTATCTTCTACGCAAGCTACCATACCTCACGTTGCGGTGAGGAGTATTTGGCATAATATTTGTTACATCTAATGCGGAAATTGGATTGCTGCAGGTGCGAAATCTAATGCGGAAATTGGATTGCTGCAGGTGCGAAACGCTTGTGGCTGTATGGAGGCTTGATTGACATCAAAGCAAAGGATCATATGTTACAGCAATGCCCTCATTTTATCTCTACCTGCCATCGATGAAGATCATGATTACTTGATGAAACTGTCTCTCCATGCAAACGGTCTTTGGGGGCTCATGGCAGGACACAGCCCCCGCTCGCTGAGCTCCTGCGCAGATTAATGTCACTCGCTGAGCTCTGCGTGATCCGCGGTGACTGGCTTCAGATAGCGCTGTGCATGCATCGCTCATTGTTATTGCCTCCTTGCAAACAAAACTCCTCCTGTTGGGGATTACATGTTCCAAACCACGAAGCAAGCCGATAGAGTCCTGTACCCCGCACACCATTGAAAAGAACGAGCACTGAAATGATAGAATTCGAAATTGAATTTTAAACGGCCGACGCGGTCGGGCAGAGCATCATTGGTGGACGGTTAATTACCAGTCGCTTTCGGTAGATATCACGATCATGGAAGAGAGCAGCATTGGTGGGTGGTCAATTATTAACATCTTACCATTGCTTCCGGTGGATAATTGTTCGTGCCGTGACCTCCGGTTTACCAACAAAATGATATGACTCGAGGTACAACTGCAATGAGAATATCTGCCATCTACCTCTCCGCCACCGCGCTCCCAGCGGCGTTGGCGATGCAGATAGCTCGACCATGGACTACGAAGCATTGGTGCGAAAGCGTCATCCAACCAGAATGGCCATTTGCATACTCAAAATATATGGGACAGCTCGAAGAAACCAAGGGAAGAGTGTCTACAAATAGGCAGGATACACGTCATGAATGCGACATGCGGGGCGTGCAATCAAAGTGCCACATTTGTGAAGATATCACTTGTGGTCCCCATGAAGACAAGGACCAAACATGTCATTTTCAGCTGCAAGGTGTGTCATGGGAAGATATGAGTGTCAACATACCTACAGTGTCTGACGTTCCGTGGGCTGTCAATGGATCTCATCGCTATGACTTTGGTGGGGAATCAACAACACACGTCTGCATGTATCTCTCTGGAACTGCACCATGTCAATCGAGTTTTGGTGAAGACTATTCCAACTGTGAGCTGAGGTGCTGGGGTCATGGTGATTCCATGTCGGGCGCGAATAGCAGTGCTGCCTTTGTGACAAATATGGAAGGAGAAGAATTGGATGGAAAATGGCCCAATCACAGACTCGACAGTCTACGTGGAGTAAACTCTACTCCATGGGAATTGCCATCTCCGACAATGGCATGGAACTACCCACAATTTTCGGATGGTGGTGAGATTCCAATTAATCCAAATGCCGGTAAAAAATATTCCTTCAATCATCAGGGTTTTGTGTTTACATTTGCTGGTTCGCAGGAGGGAGAAGAAGGGTATGTCGATGGGTTAGGATCTGATGCAAGGTGAGTGACCTGGATTCTTTGATATACATTGCAGTGATTAAAGATGTCACCACAGAGTTAGTTTCATACACTCTTGTTGTAATTACATCTGTAGGTTTCGACACCCGGAAGGTGTTGCTGTGGACCATGATGGATATGCATATGTTGCTGACACTGGCAATCATGCTATTCGAATGATTAGTCCTAGTGGAATGGTCCGAACGCTCGCTGGAACGGGATCTCCTGGTAGCAAGGATGGATTTGCTGCCGATGGAGCACAGTTCTCTTCACCAACTGATATTGCTGTTTGGCGTGACTGGGCATGGTGGCCGTACCCAAACCCAATCGACCCCGATTCATTCCTCTACGAAAATGGGAATGGGACGATTGCCCTTTTTGTGACCGATACTGCTAATCATCGAATACGGAAAATATCTGGAGATATTGAATTTGATCCCGACAGCGGAGAGAAACTTTGGAGCAACGTCAGCGTAGAATGCTTTTCAGGGCGCTGTGATCCACTCGTTAACAATCCTGAACCTGGCTTTGCCGATGGAAAGAAGGAGACAGCTAGATTTGATTCACCCTTGGGACTGACAGTTAGTAACGATGGAAATGTGTTTGTCGCAGACAGTAACAACCACATCATACGAATGATTGATCAGTTTGGAACTGCGACAACAATTGCTGGGTCAGCGAATACTTTTGAAGGCGACTCATCCCAGCAATCCACATACGAACAGTCACGTTTTAATTATCCATCAGATGTGGCACTCCATTCAAGCGAAGACGCTGTTATCGTAACCGATCGCCATCACATGTACAGAGTAAATTTGAGTGATGGTTCAGTGACTGCACTGGCAGGCGGAGCCACCGAGGGTGAGAGAGATGGAGATGGTTCCGAATCGACGTTGAACAATCCAACGTCCACGACGATAACCGGAGATGGAGTAGCATATGTCGCCGACTCAGCTTCATGTCGAATCCGTCGAGTGAGCACCACCACAAAGTTTGCTCCACAAGTCTCGTGCATTGATTCCCTCGCTTCTATCACGAGACCAAATGCGTGCTCTTCCTACAATAAACCAATAGATGAACATGGCCTCGCTGCCACTCCAGTCGAAGGCAACATTCACTACAATTATCAGATCAGAAATGAGTTTGACATCGATTTGGGCCAGGACTTCATTGGGAGATCTCTGAAAAACTGTGTTGGATCTCCTCCGCTCAGCCAGCTAGACAAGAGGCGATGGAATGATACCACATCATCATACCCCTTCAATTACAATCTTGTCGTGGACGACAACAAAACTCACGTTAGAGAAGATCCTAACGATGGTACAAGGATCACAATATTTTGCAGCAGTGGCTGCTCAAATAATGATGCAGCATCCATTAGTATCACTAATGTTGAAGGTGTCGATGCGAACAATGTCTACTCTGAAGATTCTTCAGTTTGTGCTGCCGCATTGAACGACGGAGTTCTAGATGAGGGTGGCAGTGGTCTTGTAGATGTCACCGTTGTATCAGAAGACAGATTGAGAGAACACATCGGTATTGATACTGCTGTAGGGACACGACAGTTTTTCGTTGTCTCAAATAGTTCGCAAGAGGTGAGGGTTCAGACCATTTCAGGTGCGCCAGCCAGTCTCCAAGGGCGATCATGTGGTTTCCGAGATTCGTTTCCTCCACAAAGTAGCAAGGTAGGACCAATGCAGAGTTTAGCTTCCTTCATCTTTGCTGTCTTCCTGCTCATAAAAATGTCCATTATCACTCGGCATCCTTTGAAGTTCTACCATCCATCGGGCCTTGGCGCATTTGTAAATGCGACCTTGGATGATTCTTCACGGTTCATGTTCATCGCGGATAGAGATAACCATGTAATACGAGGTATGAGCGCAGTATGCACATTCAGATGTGAAAATGGTGGACGCTGCGTCGGTCCTGACCGATGCCTGTGCGAGAGCGGCTGGGATGGGCCCGATTGCACAAAGCCCGTTTGTCAGAGCTCATGTGGGCAGCGACAATTATGTGTAGCTCCCGACACCTGCGACTGCATCCCTGGATATCATGGTGAAGGTTGTCTCGAGGCGAAATGTGCTCAAACGTGTCAAAATGGGCTCTGCTCGGCGCCCGACGTTTGCGCCTGTGACCAAGGGTGGTTCGATTCAAACTGCGTGAGTTCAAATTATGTGCATCGTATTTCCTCAACATAAGACCAATGTTCTATCCTCATATTGACCCGATGTTTGTGCAACGTAGACAACGCCAGTTTGTGAACAAACTTGTGGAAATGGAGGTAAGTGGGAATACAAGTGCTTACGAAAACATGCGTGTATTGATGAGCTCATGTTCTAACAACGGCTTTGCTATTCGGTGTTTTAGGCAATTGCACTGGTCCAAATACCTGTACCTGCCCGACTGATTTTACTGGAATTGATTGCAGAACACCAGTCTGCGAGCAACACTGTTTGAACGGAGGATGGTGTGTTGCACCTAATACTTGCCAATGCCCACCAGGTTGGAGCGGCTATGCTTGCAGTATGCCTGTGTGCCACCAAGGTTTTTTTGTTCCTTTTCATGAGTTGCCGGAGTGGCTGATAACAACGGAAAATGCGACAACAAGTCACTGGCTTGAGTACCAACCTTGCAACTATACTGCATGGTGCAACGCAACCCATGGCTTTGACTGCGCTCAGACAGACAGGGGTTCCTCTCCGGTAACGCCGCAATTTGGAAAGAATTGGAGGTATGTGTGATCAATATCCATTGTTGGTGCAAACCTTTTCCGAGGTAGCAATCTTGTTCACTGATCTTTTGGCTTTGATATATAGGCACAAAACTGGAAGGAAACATCAACCCGAAGGTTGCATGATGCTTGAGCTGGGAGAGGATGCCATTTCACACTTCCAATACATGGGGTCCTCGGACAATACATCTACACCGCACTATCGATACACGCCGAACTTGCCATACGAATGGTACTCAACTGAGAGACTCCCGTGGAATGCATATGATAGTCCAGAACCCCATCTGACCCAGCCATACAAACATCAGCTGGATCGGCAAATTGCTCTCGCCACATATCAAAATGTCACTCAAGGTGCCTTCATGTGTGCAAATGGAGGGCGCTGTGTGTCTCCTGATATCTGTTCTTGCCAAAAAGGGTGGATTGGCTTTGATTGCAGGGTTCCCGTTTGTGAGCAGGGGTATTATGAGCCAGAACTAGGATCGTTTGTTGAAGGGGTCAAATCAGAAGAGGGTCTCGCTACTTTTGAGCCTTTCTTGGACTCATCGAGGCCTTATGATATAGATTCTTCACGGGAATTTTCTAGCAACCGTGATGTTCCAGTCTGGGTTGAGAGATTTCTGAATGAGTCTACAGTAGAAAGGAAGCTCAGTGTATTGAACGGATCGCAGTATTTTGCTGCAAATGGAAGCCATGTTCAAGGCGGATACGAGTGTTCAATACGCAGTGTTAGTCAATGGGAGGACTACCGATCTGGATTCATTCTTGATCACCCAAACTATTACTCGAGGTACATGGACGAAAAGGTAGAAGATGATGGATCGGTTTACTCCAACTGGAGCATGAATTTTCCTCCAACTCATCGAAAAACTGCAAAGCTCGTTAAGTATGACCACGAGTACCTGAATCAAAATAATGATGCAACCCGGAGAAGTTTCATCTACACCGATGTCGGCCACATGAAAGATGGTGTGTGGAGGGTCACAGGTGCACACTGGGAAAAGGGAAACTGCGTCGTTGAGTTTGAGCGTAACTGTGACGATGATCCCGAAGAATCTTCTGTGGCATTGGTGCAAGATACAGATGAGGTGAGGCAAAAGCTGTAATTTGCATTCTTGGTCTCTTTTCATTCAAGCTAACGCATCAATGATTCTTGTACGTTATTAGTCATACCGCCCGAGGATTACATACGATGATCAGCGCGCTCACGTCACAGGTCGATGGTTTTCATCGCAAAACGAAGTATGTGTTGATCACGTGGTTCGTGGTTGCTTTAATAATGGGACATGCGTCGCTCCCAACACTTGTCAGTGTGCGCCTGGCTGGTCAGGAGCTGACTGTAGCATTCCTATGTGTGAGCAAACGTGTCATCATAATGGAAATTGCACTCACCCCAACACGTGCACGTGCGAACGAGGCTGGTCTGGCCATGATTGCTCGGTCGCCCTCTGCGCACAAGAATGCAACAATGGAAAATGTGTAGCGCCAGATACTTGCAAATGTGATCAATGGGAGAATGAGTGGCGTGACGGACGAGTTGCCGGCGGAGNAGCGCCAGATACTTGCAAATGTGATCAATGGGAGAATGAGTGGCGTGACGGACGACTTTGTTCAAGAAACCTAATGGTGATCCGCAAATGACCGGCTACACTGGATACGACTGCAACACTCCAGTTTGTGTTCAAGCTGAGAGTTTTAGGCTCAATGTGGACACCAGCACATCGAAACCAGGAGACATTGTACCTCTAGGAGGTCATGGGAAAGACGGCGCCTTGGAATGCAATGACGCAAGGTGCCCAGAGTATGATAAGATGGTGACGCAAAATGATGGTAAAAGCTTTCAAGGCGGCTGTGGATGGGATGTCCTCGAGACTGGGTGTTGCTTTGAAGTTGACGATGGTTCCGATGCATATGCTTGCTTTCGCTGCGAACAACTGCTAGTCACGCCTCACAATGGGACATGTGCTCCAGGGGCCCTGGAGGAGTGGAGATTTGAGAGCTTATCAAAGGTCCCATTGACATTGAGAACCCGTGACAGAGATGTTCGCACGTGTGGTCCATCACTCAACCCCGAGTTCGCTAGCAGTTCAAGCCTTGACAATCTAACCCTAACATCAAACATTTTTCTGTGCAATGTTTGGCAGTGGGAGCAAGGTGATTACATTGATGATGCCGGGCTAAACAGGGAACCTGGTATCGGGGCTGACTTCGGGCTAAAACCTGGACGACATATCAGGGTGAACCATAACAATTACCAGCAAAGCCACGATGATCCCAACATTTGGATCATGGGATCAGAAATAGAAGGAGAGGGGATATTCGAGTGTTACAACAAAGGAAGTTGTATTGCGCCTGATACGTGCTCATGCAAAGATGGATATGGTGGATTTGACTGTGCAACACCTTTTTGCAGACACGAGCAAGTTACGGGGGAAATAGTAGGTTGCCAAAATGGAGGTATATGTGTAGCCAAGGATGAATGTCAATGTATACAGCAGGTCTCTGTTCTATGGAAGGTCCACAACGAGGCTGAACGAGGCCTCACTGGTTGGGCAGGTACGGATTGCTCCATGCCAATGTGCATGCAAGGATATTATGATCCAAGCTGTAATGCAACTGCGGCACCGGGGAAAGAAGGTTGTTATCGCTGTGCCAACGGCGGCATATGTGTAGCGCCAGATCTGGTAAGTTTGAGCGCAATATGCGGTTTCCTTTTATTGGCTCATCCTCTATGCGACTAGCACTCACCTGCACAAACAGTGTCAATGTGCCGAAGGGTGGAGTGGCTACGATTGCCGCACTCCCGTTTGCAAAGCAGAAGTGACTCCATTGGTGAGGAAGCAGCTCATGACAAGCGACGAGAGAAAGGTTAGAATCTTTGAAGAAGATCCATGTGGAATGGTAGGCTTCAGCAGTTTGCATGACGAAGGTAAGAGTAATCCTGATGTTTGTATGTGTCCATTAAGATTAGAAGTAGATTCTCAGTAATTCTCCACAACCTTAAATGCAGGACCTCGAGGAGTGTGCTCACTTCCAAATCAGGTAAATCCATATTTATTCTCCATTGTAACACCTGTCTATTGTGAATACGAACAGTAATGCTCGGTTCGTTTCATGCTTGACGACTTCTCATGCTCGACTTCAACTAATTTCTTCATATTTGTCATCAGTGCACTTGCAACTGCCAGGCATCGTATGACGATGAGCTATGTAGAAAGATTGGAGGCAAACACTGTCAAACGCCATTCCATGATCCCCTATTTCGCGATCGAGATGTCCTCGCCCCAAATGAAATATTTGGTACTCGCAATTGCTACTCAGGCTATGAAGGTCTAGTTGATATAGACGACCTGTTTGGTTCCTGCCATATGAAAATATACGAACCAAGCTTTTACATCCGTCACACAAGAGCTGTCTTGTCACTGTCAATATTGAGTGGCATAGGTCTGTGCTTATTGGCCACCAGCTTTTGGGTAAAATTCAAAAGGCGGGAAACTTTGAGACAAAAGGAACGGCGAAGGCAGGTGGTCAGCGTACAACAGACAAATATTATGGGGCATGCACTCGCATATGATGCAAAAAAGCGGAAGTAGAATTACCCCATTAGGAGATTAGTATTGGGCATTTTGCCAAAGTGAGCTCTCTAAATTACTTACAAGATTCGTCTACGTAGACACCCCTTAGAGTGTAGCCCCTGGTTCTCTGACCATCCACATCATCGACCTCATCTTCAAAAGACAACAAGACTTGCAAAAAGTGAGAAAATTTTTGTACAGTAGAAGATTGAAAAGAAGTCCATGTAGCCATTTATTCTGTGAGAAATGCAAAATGCAACTAAAACTGCAGTCCACCTTGGTCTTGGGAAAGAATAATATAAGTCAAGAGATTGACAACAAACAATAGGTAAACAATCACTTCCATACTGTAGAGTATTCCCCTGCCAATTTTTAGCATTGGTGCCAACCAAAAACCAAGCACACAGCAAATACGGAAGGATGGGGATGTAGAGGGGTAGGTGGGGTGTAAAGGGGTGGACGGATCGTAGCGGCTAGTGAAATGCTTCGACCATCCGTGGGAAATGTTCAGCAAGCTGAAGTGATGACCCGAGGTTTCAAAAAGTAGTTTAACAGTGT
>JALLBF010000487.1:0-14355 GCA_036939945.1 Thalassiosira sp. AJA248-18
ATCCTATCCTACCCACCACCACCACGATCGATCACCACCCCGACCACGATCGATCACCGCCCACGACAAAGCAAAGAGATCACAGATATCTGATAGGAAGGGCGGGTAGTGGCTTCATTATTCTGCTTGGAAGCATTCATCAATAAAAATAGTTTGCTGGCTTGAGATCCTTCGTCTTTGCGGTTTGAGCAATACCTTCGTTTTCCACTCTCTCTAGAGACAAACAAGCACCACCCCCAATAAAATGGCATCATCATCATCATCGTGGCCACGACTACGATCCCTGTGTCTATCACTATGCTGCATTTACAGCATCACCACTTTCCCCCATAAGGCGGAGGGTGTGGCATCGTCACCATTGCTTGGGAATCAATATGAGCCCAAGACGAATGTTGAATACATGTAAGTGAAAGTGGTGCTGACAATATTCTTTTTATGTCGGGCTTCAATACTAGAGAAGAGAGACTCACACTTCTTTTTCTACGACACACAACAACAACAACAACAACAAAATACAGCGCTGATCTCACCGAAGTCCTCGAAGCAATCGCCAACGAAACCTCCATCTCACAGGGCCGCACCTTCTACAAACGATTAATCCCCGGAGACAATACCGAAATCTCCCTTGAATCCCTCGGCGGCGGCCTTACCAACAGCGGGGCCCCACCCCCCACCACCATCACCACCACAACCACACCACCCTACCTCGATGCTTCGACGAATCCCCTCTATTCAATCTACATGTATGCCTATTGGCGATCCAACAATGGCAGCGGCAAAGATGGCAATATCGACGAAGATCGTTCCAAAATGAACTTTCTCGAAAAAACCGTCGATTATTACGGCCATACCATTATCAACGATGAATTCGGAAAGGGCAGCGGTTACGATCCGGAATTAACCGCCGAGACTATTCGCGTAACGAATCTATGGATGGCGACTGTCCAGGCATTGTATAATGCTGTGGAAATGTGCGATGAGGCCGATGAGGATTATGAAGTGGAGGATGTGGTGGATGAGAGTAATCCGGTGGATGAGGCGGCAGCATTTTGGTTTGGTGATTTGGACAATGTAGAGGATGTGAGTGGGGGGACATTGTATGCGTGGGCGAAACGTACTAGGGCCTATTTTGAATTTGATGATACCATCTCTGAACCATTGGATGTGAATGCCAAGATAGTGAGTGGATTCAATGCTCTGCAAACAATGTTTGGCGAATGTCTCGAATTGGGTGGGACGACTATCCCAAATAGTGGTGGTACTCCCGATGATACCGAGGGGAGAGCATTGGAAATGAGGGTAAGGGTGGATGATTTGATTAAATATATGACGGTGCCTTTGGTGCAAAATTTGATTTATCATGCGGGGGATGTGGCGTTGGCGAGGGAGGAGAGTCCGGAGGTTGATCCGGAGAGGACGGATTATATGATTGTAAGCTTTTTGCATGTTATGTTTCTTTTTGTGTCCTCCCTTCCTACACACACACACAAATTTCGTCTCACACTTCTTGTTAATTATTGTATATTTTTGCAGTTGTACGCTCTCGTGACATTGCCCCCCATCCGAATCTGCGACCAATACGCCTTCGATGACCTCTACAAGAAATTCATCACCGCACCCAAACAATTTACTACCACGACACTTTTCGATGCAATAAATTCCATCTATGGTCGTTTGGTCTGCCTCGGGATAACATGCAATGATATCGGCGTACCCTCCAATACGGTAAATGATTTAGGGAATGGACCACCATTACCAACGTGTCAGCAGGATCCCATGGTAGACTTTCGGGGATACAAGGCGACAATGGACCCATCGCAGTTTTTGGGAGAAATGAAGGTTGATTTGGATGTCCGGACCATTGGCACACTGATCGAAATGGATGCCAATACCGCTGCATATGATGTATATCACTGGGGACGAAACACAAAGGATGCGAATGGAAAGTATTTTTCGATTCAGACCAAGTCGATGGAGGATTATCACGAAAAGAACACTGTGGGGAATGCATTTAATAGTTACTTTGCTGCAAAGATTGCTGGGGGTGTTACAAACTTTGCCGATGAGCATGAGTATAAGGATATGATGGCCTTGGGGGATTTTGCAGAGGCGACTCCTACCCAACGTAGGATCATTGCCGAGGCAACGATGGTTGCCGTTACCATGCATGCATTTGCATTGAATTGTTTTTACAAGGCAATCGATTTCTGCAATAATCCGGTGGAGGCTGACAGTGAATTTGAAGACGAATTGCATTGGGATACGGGATTTGCATCCTTAGTGGGATGGGGGGAAGAGACGGAGGATGCTCGGGGATTCATGTTCATGGAGATTGCTCGATTCTTGTGTGAGAGTAAGGGATCGTGTGATGCCACTGGCGATTCGGAAATTAATAAACAATTGATTATGCTTTTGGAGTCTGGGAAGGAATCATTGACGCAATCGAGCTGCACCGCTGCGGAAGACACGCTTGATTCGGTTGAAGAGTTGTTGAAGATAATTTTGATTGATATCACTGCTTATTTCGCGGAACGTATTGCAGAAGATGTGACGAATGTTGATAATGTGGCAGAGGGCTGTGAGTTGGTTTTTGTGACTATTATTGTTTTGCATTTCCAAGCACACAGGTCTCATTCACACATCATGTTTATTTATCACATTTGCTTTCATCCTCACAGATGGTGTCGCGGTAGCATTGGTGCCCCTAATGCAGAATGTCAACTCCGACGCCGCTAGCGTCATCGAGAAGAACATGGGCGTCTTTGTAACCGAGTCTCCTTTTCCGGATGGGAGAGATGAAGTAATGGATGCGTTGAAGACATTGGTGGCTGATGCTGACTTTAATTGCGCCCTCCTGACACAGGATATTTGTGATGGAAGCGTTAGCCCAGGAACGAATGTTTCCACCCCGAGCACTGTTGTGAATGCCAGTCCATCAACAAGACCAACAACGAGACCTATTGCAAATGATCTTTCAACCCCAGACATGGGTGAGGGGGGTAGTTATGTTGAAGCCAGCTGTGAGTCTGGCATTGATGGTGGCATGCCTAGTAGTGATGGTATTCCGAGTTCGCCCCTTCTTGGTAGCGCGTACACCCCTACGTCAAATGTGGATCACATGTAAGTCATAGCAATTTTGTCTCTGCTTATCTTTGTTGGTGGTGGTGATTTACTGATATTGCTATTCGGAAATTCATTATTTCTGTCAACTGCAGTATCCAACTGACAGATATGGTTGGGCTTGTTGAAAAGTCGGCAGGCAAAGCTGAGGCCTTGACTTATTATACAAAGGTCAGCGATGGAGTATCGCTGGAATGTTTGAGCACTGAGACCCAATGGCTTCAAGTTACCGAATCAAATCCACTTTATGTCATTTACATGTATGGCTTGTGGGTCAGCGATGATGGCGACAACGACAACGATGGGTACAGCAACAAAGTGTTCGACGAAGGTCCCATTTTGAACTATGGAGACACGATTGTCAGGGATGAATTTGATAAGGCTTCTGGCTTCAATGCCGAACTTTCTGCCGAAACTATCCGCGTTATGAACATGTGGATGGCAATGACGACAGAACTGTACAGAGCAGCGGAAAGTTGTCGCGATGGGTACATCAATAAAGCTCCTTCAGGTTTCAATCCTGTTGACTTCGCTGCTGCTTTCTGGTATGGGTCTGCGGAGAATCCAGATTTGACTGACAATGCATCTCTATATGCATGGGCCAAGAGAGCAGAGAAGGAAGTTGAAGACCAATCCATGACAGCCACTGAGGCAATTAGGGTCAGGCTGAATGATTTGCAGAAAAGTTTCCAAGATTGCAGTAGCCTTGGTGTAGATCAGCGAGAAAAGAAAGGAATTGAAATGACAAGAATGGTTGACGATACTACAAGGTGGATGGTCGTTCCCGTTGTACAAAACTTCATTTACCAGCTTGCTGCAGAGGTTAGTGCACCTTCTTCTTGTCTTGTTGAACTTCCACTCAATTATGAATCATTCAGCTTAGATTTGTTTGTCAATTTTTTCTTTCTCACAACCAAGTCGGGAATGGGACCAGAAGTGGAGGATGAGAGAAACTCCATGGTCTTATATGCGCTTACCGTTCTACCATTCATTTCAATTTGTGATGAGGACACTTTTGATGACTTATTCAGCGACTTGATAACCAATGTTGATTCCTACGATACTTCTACTTTCAACAACCACCTTAAGCTTGTCCAAGACAGATACGATTGTCTTGGGATTAATTGTGATATGGTGGGTCATTCGACTTATTGGAATACAAATTGGGCAAAATGCGAAGCACCTTCGTTATCGATTGCGGGATACACGCCAACGTCTGATGCGTCCCTCGAGGTCAGTCTCATTACACCTGTCCCCGCCCCAAAAAATCATGTCCTTGTTTCTAATTTTATATTTCCTTGCAATTTCATAGATGGCGAAAATTGATCTTGATATTAGCACCATTTTGTCATTCATTATCATGGAAGTAAGTTCAACTCTGTGCATGAGGATCATATGAGAAGAAGGCCCCTTTTTTTCTGTTTGCTAATTCGTTTGTCCTCGCCAATTATTACAGGCTAACAGTGCTGCACTGGACATCTACGAAAATGGGCGTAACGCGAAAGATGAGACAGGCTTGTTGGCTCTCAAGACCATCGGCATTCCTGATATTAACCAGGATGCAATTACGATCTATAACCAGTTCGCTTCAGATTATGATCGAGACTATACCAGGTGAGCAACATCATTGATCAGTTTCACAAACATATCCGCTTCGCCGCGCCATTTCATGTTTCATTTTCTGTATGTTCATCATCAGTGTTACAAAAAACGCAATTATGGGCGAAGGGGAGTTCTTCTGGTCTTCGATCTTGAAGAATAGCGCTGCAGCAAGCCTTGCTATCGCGACCATTGATATGCACATGAACATTCTTGACAATTTGTATCAAGCAGTTGAGTGTGATCCAGATGGTCAATCAGTTGAGGGTTGGGATCATCATTGGGATAATGCTGTGGCGTCAGTAGTGGGTTGGTCTGAAGGGACAGAAGATGGCGGCTCCAGCATAGATGGTTATCTCTTTTTCCAGCTAGCCGAGGAGCTCTGTGAACACTTTGACAACTGCGACGTTGATGGTCAGTCAAAACTAAACAAAAAAATTATGGCCGAGTTCAAGACGGGGCAGGAGAAACTGACGAATAATTTATGTGTGGAAGCTGCATCATCACGAGACGCAATCGAACTCTACCTTCAAGCCATTTTGGTGGACAACCTTGCATACCACGCAAAATTTGCTGATTCAAACCGAGATGAAAGGCATTGTTTGATGGCGCATGTCGCAAAGAATGCCCTTGTACCATTGATGCGCCCCATCAGTGCTCCATCTGCGGATGCAATCGAAGAAGTTGCTGGGGCTACAGACAATGACTGCCGTGTTGATGATGTAGAAGTCATTTATGGGGCCCTAAAGGAATACGTGGGATTAAAAGAAATCGATTGTTCCTGGCTGAGTAGCTCAGTGTGTGATGGAAGTAGTACAACTATTGATGATGATCTCGAGAACAATTCGGAATACACACCAAATCCAGAAGATGATCCGGATACGGTCGAGAATGAAAGATTTAGTTTGCTTAAACGTGAGTATATACCGCTTTCAAATGTGCAGGATATCCTCGAGTCGACGCCAGTGAGCGCTATCTGCAGTGCAGATGCAGATTCAGGCAATGCCAAGGTTTTGTATTCCGGTGATGAGAAAGGAATTTCCATCAAATCAATGAGCACCTCAGCCAAGTATGCCATGGCAGACGAACTCCAGTTCAATCAGTATGTTTACGCGCTCCAGGACAACGTTGATAAAACAGATGGGTCGCTACTTTTTGATGGCAAACCTGCCTCTGAGTATGCCAACACTATCACAAGTGACGCACTCGATACAAGCATCACCCTCGGCTGCCAAGCAGTGAAAGTGCTAAACATCTGGATGTGGGTCGTCCACAAATTGAACGACGCTGTCAATGCGTGCAAAAGAACTGATGGACCTTCTTTGAATTATGGTGTCTTAGATGAGGCAGCTGCCCTGTGGGAGGGTGGTCTCTTGTTTGAAATGGCAGAAGACTTGGGACGAAGATTTGGACATGAAAAAATTGAAGGAATGACATTCTTGAACAGACAAATCGTTGAAAGATTGAAGAAAGCACAATCTATTATTTCCGCGAGTCAAAACGAGTGCAATAACAAACAAACACACGATTTGCGTATTATTGTCAAGGAAACAATAACTTATATGACTGCGTTGCTGATCCAAAGTCTCATTGATTCCATGTTTGGTGAGTACAGTTATTGTGCGTGCCCATGCTTTATTTTTTTTGATACACGACTGAATCTCATGATTAACATCTTTACTTCTCCCCAGATGATACAAGCCCAAGGGACAAAGAGGAGATGGTTGAACTGATGGCCTTTGCAACCCTCCCTCACATCAAAACATGTGGCCACGACACTGTGTATGATACCTTGTACAATGACTTAGTCATTGGGAATTACGATGCCGACAAAAGGGCAAGCACTGTCAATGACCTTCAAAGGCATTACAATTGTCTAGGTTTATCCTGTAGTGACGTTGGACGCCACATTTCGTTTATATCTGCCGATTATCTTCCCTGCTCAGATAATCTTGATATTGCGGGATACACGCCTGCAAATGCAACTAAAACAAATATGGTGAGTTCAGTTAACTTGTTATTTTGTGCACATTTTGAACTTTGGCGGCATCATTGACTGAGACTAATTCTTTATATCACCTGCTTTTCAGATTGCCAAAATAGATCTCGACGCTGTGGCGATCCATCAGATGTCGAGTATGGATAAGTACGATATTGCGAAGAGAATATACCGTGAAGGCCACAACTATTACGATTATGACAACCAGGAGGATTACAACTTTGTGAGTCTCCACAATCTCACTCAAAGTACGACGATCGAGTATACCAGTTTTCCAATATATGAGCTATTCGACAACTATCAAGGATCGGACTTTGGCAACACTTTGATAATTCAGGCTTTGAACCGGGCAGGTCCTTTCAAAAATACAACAACGACTCAACGGGACCTAGCGGTTAATGTCGCCATTTCGAGCTTTGTATCTTACATGGCTGCTTTAGAGGCATTCTACTATGCAGCTTCTAGGTGCAGTAGTGAGCGAGAATATTCAGAGACGGCATTCGATGGGGCCGTGGCCTTGCTTATAGGCTCTGTAGAAGGAAGGGGGCGAGGAGGAAATTCGCAACAAGAAGGGCGAATGTTTTATAGTATTGGCAAGAGGAATTGCGCGCACTTCCGAGGGACGTGTCAAGGCAGCGACGCTGAAGTCAATGTCCAACTATTTCGTGTCTTGGAAGAGGGGCAGAACTTCATTCAACAAGGAAAATGTGAAGATGCAGCGAAAGCAGTAGAATCCATCAATACTCTTCTCAAAGTTCCGCTGATCCAGTCTCTCCTGTACTTCTCAGACTCGACCATAGCTATGCAGTCGGACGATGTTGCTGCTGGGTATGTTGCAACTATGGCTGTTCTCCCCATCCTTGATAAAATCGATACTCCCTCGGCTAACTCAATCAACTCAGTCATGGATATTACTACTTCATCGCCGATGAGTAGCGAAAGCAAAGAAGAAGAGGTGTACAACTCACTGCAGGCTGTTCTTTCCAACCCAGCATCCCAATTGGACTGCAAGCTTGTGACAAAGATAGATGAAATTTGTACTCCTGTTATCATCGACGATCCAGATACTCCTGAAGATGAAAGTGAAGTTGATGTTGAAGTCATAGACCCTGAAGAGCCAACGCCCATGTCCAATGGATTATATGTTTCGACAAATTATGTTGGTGACAGATCTTCTATTGCACTTGATGTACAAGAAATTGAAGAAAGGCTACAAGCGAACGATGTTGATAATGCGAAGTATTATTACACAAAAGGTGAGTGTATAACCACTTATGGCATGGTTGTGGTATATTCTTCGCGCCAACATTGTCTGTGCATGTGTGTGATATTTTTGTTTTCCTATACTAAGTTTTGTTACTACCCAACTGAACAACTGTGTAGGCCTCAACTCAAAAGTCTACGACGAAAATGGAATACCGTCTGGAGAACTGCGTTCAATTTCTCGTTTCAGCACAGAATCAGGCAGCACCATGAAGGGTGACCCAACTTACAACCTCTTCATCCATGGTCTTTCGGATAAAAATCAAGAGTTCTTGGGGAAACCAGCAACCAATTTTGCAGATTCTTTCATTTCAGACTTATTGTACAACGGATTGCCAGAGGCATCAAGAGCCATGGTAGCAGTTTCAATTTGGCAGCAGGTCGCCCACAGCTTGCACTCTGCCTATGGGGCATGTAAGATGTCATTTTTGGCAGATGGAAGAACTATTAACAGTAGGGATTTACAGAATATGGACCCGTCATTGATGATAGATGAAGCAGCAGCATATTGGATTGGAGATAACCAGGCCACTGGGAGTTCTTCCAAGGGTCATCTATTGTATGCCCTTACTGAGTCCATCGGGGAAGAGTTTGAGCGGACCCCTGATGGGACTGAATCCTACATCAACACTCAGATTGTTGACCTCTTTAACAAGGCGAAAAATCACATCGCAATTTCTAGGGGGTGCTCGACGAGTGAAGATTCTCACTTGAAGCTCAAGGAAGTTGTTGACGAGCTTATCCCATTGATGGCTGTCCCGTTGTTGCGTTGTCTCCTCTTTTACATGAGTGTTGATAAGCCTGTGCTCGTGAAAGTTTATGCAGTGGCTGTCCTCCCACTGTTCTCTGCGTGCGCCCCATCGATCTATAATGAATTGAAGGATGAATTAATTGATCACGACGTGATTGAAATTCAGAAGAAGTACATCTATTCAAAAATTCAGAGCATGTATAGTTGTTTGGGTAAGTGTGGTGCATCGAAACAAAAGACGACTATTTTCTCTGGCCTTGCTTACCGTGGATCACTGATATCATCTTTCTTTACCAACTTTTTTACACAGGATTGACATGCAATTTGGTTGGCTCTATGGAAAAAGATGATGTCTTAAAGTGCAATGATAGTTCAGATTTGAAGAGTTTGGCTGGTTATAGATATGTAACAGACCAGAATATCGTGAACAGAGCGTCACACATGGATGTTGATATGAAGAAAGTTGAAATACTCATAGAAAATGGCCTGACTCACTTTGCAGACAGCGAAGATTTATTGTTTGGGACCGCCTTCGACCTTTACCAATACGGGCAACATTTTGGTGAAAATAAGAGCTCGCTGAGAAGCATGACCAGGGACACAAACAAAGATATCGTTCCAATCTTTGACGCCTTCGAGCGATATTTCAACTCTGATGAAAACTATGCCGATACCATGATTGTACGTTCTCCGCGACCTTGCACTTATAGCTTTTACTCCACTTCTGATGCTAACATGTTTTGCACTTTATGATGATTGTAGGCGAATGCTTTTCAGAAGGAAGGAGTCTTCGAATTCGCTAGTGGTGATCAACGGAAGAGAGTCATCGTGTTTTCTCTTAAATACATGGTAACATTCATGGCAACTCTTGAGAAACTTTACAGTGCTCTCGGATCGTGTAAGGCGAACCAGAGAATAGAAGGTGCTGTGCATTTTGATTCAGCGGCAGGGTATTTCGTGGGATCGCTGGAGGGGAAAGAAGATGGAGGAAGCTTCGACGGAGGACTTATTTTCATGCTTGCGAAGCGTATGTGTGTCCATTTCGGAACCTGCTCTTCGAAAAATCATGCCAAGATCAATGAGCGTATAATCAACCTGTTCTACGCTGGTCAAGGGGAATTGGAAACTGGCGTAAGTGTTGTTTGGTTATAATTCCATTGTCGAATTGTGATTCACAATCAATCTTCACCTTTTACTAACACTCTGGGTTGAAATTGTTCTTTTCTCCTATACTTATAGGCATGTGACCCCCTTTTTAGAACAATCAAAGAAATTGAAAATGCTATGATTGTGCCTTTGATTCAAGCGACTCTTAGCAGTGCCTTGGAAAATGAGCTCTACTTTATCGAAGGAATAGCCGAGGCGAGAGAGTTCTACCCTGAGGGCTACGCTCTAGCTCAGTCCATCCTGCCCATAATTCACAATGCGGACCCAGGCTCAGCAAAGGACATTAAAGATGTGATGGTTGAGGGTTTCCCTGGTCCAGATCATTATAAAGCATCGGACTATGCCAAGGTGTTCCGCGCCATGCAGAAGGCTGTTTCTAACATGGACGGGGTTGATTGTTCACAGATCGGACAGCTTAGCGGTAAAGGTTTTTGCCCTGGCGATGAGGCTTCGTATGAAGGCTTCAACCCAGCAGCCTCACCGTCTATCTCGATGGTGATGCTAGTCATTACTGGCATGTTGTTGTTTACATTGTATTAGAGAAATATTTGTAATTGTTCTGGTAATAATGAGGAACTTGTTCTTTTAGAGTTTCCTTGCTAATAACACATGAGTCAACATGAGCATTCATGTAAGAATAATGCAAACACTAAGTACCTTATGGTTTGAAGAGATGCTGCTGCGCAAGACGCATTATTTGCCGCATCCGCCGCTGCATTCGCCACAGCGACACCATATTGTATCAGTCTATCTCCTGCTATGGAACGCCACCATCAGAAGCCACCACCACCACCCACCAATGGAGGCGGCGTAAGGTAGAAGATGATTTGTTTTTTAGAGGGATGCCCCCCTTTCACAGATTTGCGCAATCTAGCGGCGAGCTACACTGTGTTTGCTTCTTGATAGTGGGCCCCCCCAAACAATCATAGATGCCCCGAAAACCAAGATAGCCGTTGCTCGTTGGTGATTGCACCTCTCCCACTTCCGCCAGCATCCATTCGATCCTTCAGCAATAAACGCTCCAATCGATCCATCCACTCTCTTTAAACCTGATCATTTACAATCACCATGAGCAGCTCAAGAATTGAATACAGCGAGAAATACGCCGATGAGGAAAATGAATACAGGTGTGTCGTTGTCCATGGCGTCGTTGGTCATAGGCGGGATGTGACGCATCCCCGGGGCGTTGTTGCAATCATTGGACTTGCTTGGATTCCGCATTTGAAGCACGGCATGTTTCTTGCCATTGCCCGGATGTTTACTTGTCGGCGGAGGGGGTCGCTTCTCGTGTTATGATATTGGCTTGAAACCCTGCAGCTGAATGTGCCGGCCCAGAAAGCGTTTTTGTTGCATCGTAGCAATGACATCATATTATGCAATACCACACGATCCAGCCACCCTCCCCTATGCCGTCATTGCATATTTTCGGTTTCACCATAGCCATGATCTCGTTGCTCAAGCCGCTGCACGATCAGAGTCCATTTTATCAAGAACAATAAACAGAAGCAGCACACAAATCAATGTCATTTTCTTAAGTATTTTCAATTTTTTTCTTCACCCACCCACTCATTATCCCAATGCATCATCCCCTCTTTTTTCATTCACACACTCAATACAACACACAGGCACGTCATCCTCCCCAAAGAACTAGCCAAAACCCTCCCCAAAACACGCCTCCTCTCCGAAAACGAATGGCGTTCCATCGGCGTACAGCAATCGCGAGGATGGCAACATTACGCCATTCACAGGCCCGAACCGCACATTTTGCTATTCCGTCGTCCGTTGGGTACGGATCCACAGACAGGAGCGATTGATCCAGAGTTGAAGAGGATGGCTTTGGAGGAGTATAAGGGTCAGTTTGGTTTGAGGGGGTAAACAACAACATGTTGTTTTGTTGATAGTTGAGTGGGGGGAGGGATATTACAATCTACCATTATTTGGGGGGAGGGGGTAAGGGGACTTTTTACTCTGGGAGATATATTGATTGCTTGCTGACAAATCTCCAATAGCTTCAAAGGTATGGGGGATGTCGCTGTTTTGGGCACAGGATGGGTGGAAGAAACTTAGATATTTCATAAAACATGATCTTTTTACGAACTGAAATAATACTTACAAGATACTGTTTCGCAGGGGTTGAATGTTCTTCTGGTAGATATTGTGTAGGAGAAAAGTAATTTTTGCCAGAGATAGAACACTCTGAAATGCAAGGCTCTCTCCACAAGAAGTCTAAATGAAGTGTGTTAAGGGCGTGATTGTATCGTCAAAGCGAGGGGGCAAATGTGCCTACATACCATGCCTAAACTTTAGATGCTACTATGGCTCTCGCAGCGCATTGAGGCATGACTTTTACATGATGTACCTATTATCGTTTCTTAGATCCAAAAAGATATCACACATCTCTTTTGAAGTATAAATACTGTTAGTTATTTTTGATAGAAGAACTGTTGAACCCAATTCAGTATGAATAATCACCCTGGCGAAGTTAATTCGGATGACGGTACCTACGGCTTGGTTAATAAAGCATCACTACTGAATTGGGTTCAACAGTTCTACTAAACTACCAGTATTTATATATTGAATACTTGCTTTGGTTTGCACACCTGGCCTTGGGTCCTAAGTAACTCTGCGAATGTCCAACTTCACATGACGCCCAATAGTTTTATGACAATCTACTCATCACGCAGATTGTCGTAAACTTATCTGCCAGCTTGAAAATCGGGGTCCTGACAGATACTTCGTTTTGATCACTTATTATATATGCCTTTTTGAACGGACTTCAACGTCTTTGACAGGCATATGAAAATTAGAGATGGCTGCGATCTTTTGGTGAGAGCCAGTCTCTGCAAATTCAACTAGGAAAGTTTCCACGAATAGACTTCTCGACTATTGTTCTTCCCGGTCGAATACAAAACATTTCCAGAAAGGGGACAAAACTGCAACTCTCCAACACCTTCTTTGTGGTTCGAATTTACGATTGAAAAATCCAACGAGAGATTTGTTTTTTCAATGTGGTACGAAAGCAGATGCAAGGCAGAATCGCTGGTAGCCACAGCTACACGGTAAAATGCTCCATCGTTGTCATGTTTGCTGTTGCTGTTGCTAGAAGAAACAGCGATACTTGCCGCCATGCAAACAATTTTCTTCTCGTCTGTACCATCATCTTCCTTGATGCCATCAAATACACGGGCGGAACAAATAAATCTGGCGTCTTCCTTTTGCCGATAATCAACATCCAAATCCCAAACTTCCACTGATCCATCCTCGCATGCCACAATGCCAAGGCTTGTGTGGTGCTGCTTCAAATTGTCATGTTCCCCACAAAATGCAACGTCTGCAACTTTTGCACCGGTCGTCGCTGGGACAAGCGTCATGACGCTCTTCGACGATATGGAATCAAACACCGGTTCCGATTCGCCCTTGACCTTCTTCCTTCGGATCTCAAATATTTTCGCCTCGGCCGCACCGATCCCTCCCCGGCCGCAGAGAAATGCCCTGTCCGGCGATATTCGAATGCCCGGGCTGTTAATGGTGACGGTACTACCGGCGGTATGGCCTCTCCCATCGCCGCCCCATGCCACCGTGTTCGGGTTTTTCAGCTGTGGTCGTTTCGGGTCGTATTCTGTTTTGGTCAGGATGATATTCGAATCGTGGGATTGGTCGGCGAGACAGGCGACATCTGAAACTCGATCATTCTCACCCACTTTGTTGGAAATGTCAAATCTCCGTTTCAGAAGTTCCACTACTTCATATTGACTGCTATTGTTAGCTGATGTCATTTTTGCATTCTTTCGATGGCGGATGCGATAAAAAGCAATTTGGCGTGATTTGACAATCGTACCAACTAATGTTGGATTGTTGTCCCTCGATGATAGCCACGAGATTGCTGATAAATGGTCCTGGAAGACGCCCGTTTCGGGAGTTTTGACCGTAGCCGAGAGATCGAAGCCCGCTTCATCGACCTTCGCCACTCTTATCTGCCCGTCTGTGCCTGCCGTTGCCAACCACTGGCCGTCTGGCGATGCAGAAAAGGCTGTGACAGTCCCGGCATGGCCTCCATACCGTCTTAGAAACCGTGGGTCGGATGGGATCTGATGCCTGTTTCTGTTTTTCTTTGCCGCTGCTGGCTGGGCTTTGGTTTTGGGATTTTTCTTATGGCTATGTTCATGTTCCTTGGGTTGCTGTTGCTTGGAATCCTTTTCTTTATTCGCTTTCCCTTTCAAAGTCGAAGTTGTTGTTTCCGTACTTTCGGTTGACTTTTTTTGTTGTTTGAACCAATAAAACGAAAGGATGATGGCCAGGATTGCCAACGATAAGCCGATAAAGTCGAACATGGATTCCTCGGCGATGATGGTGTCAGCAGTTGTTGTTATCTATCTTGAATCTGGGGACAGGGCGCGGGAGGAGCGGAGGGGGTAGAGGAGGGTAGAGGTGCATTAGGCCAAGATGAGGTAAAGTA
>JALLBF010000488.1:0-10794 GCA_036939945.1 Thalassiosira sp. AJA248-18
TTTTGAAGTTATGTTCATTTAAAGATAGAGTTACCTCCGCGTGAGAAACTATTAGTCCAGTGTATCCACCGAGGGTGCCCAATTCAGGTCCTTCTAACAGAGCACACAGTTGTTGACAACCTGCACTGACCATATTCATGAGAATTTTCTATTGACTAAAATATCATTTCGGGCCAATTTCATCGCCGGCGGCGAGAACCGATTGGTTTGACGTGGGTGTATTTAAACGGATAGGATTGAAACATATATACCAATAGTATCATACGTCACTTTCATTTACTCTTCAGCTCCCCCCAAATTGTTCATTACCCACCCTGCCCCAGCAGCCACACCCCAAATACCGACAGCTCCTGCAGCAACCTTTTTCATTTGCTCTGGCGTGACAGCCTTCGCTTTATCAACAAATGCCATGGCCTTGGACTTTGCCGATTCTGTGACACCACTCACAAAATCACCACCTTTCGTCTCTTCCTCTACGACTGCACTAGCCTCAGCCGCCGCCTTTGCCGCAGCTGCTTCCGCCGCTGCCTGGCGAGCTGCAGCAGCAGCCTCGGCCGCAGCGGCTTCTGCGGCAGCTTGTGCAGCAGCATGTGCCTCTGCAGCTTGTGCGGCAGCGGAGCCATCGTCTTCGTCCTCTGTTGGTGTTTCTGGCTCTTCCACTTGCACTTCGCCCGTGGCATCTACAACTGCTTCGCCCCCCGCGCTGGCGTCCTCAACAACTGCATCGGCATCATCGGCGTACGCAAGAGGAATATTGGAAAGACTCAACAAGGCGAGTGTTGCGAGGAGGAGGAACCCCAGGATAAAACGACGGCCTTCTCTCATTTTCGGATTCTAGATTTGATGCTGCAATCAGTTTGACGAATGGTTCGTAGTGTTGGTTGTGGTGAAATGTCTTCTCTTCCGGATGCCCAACAAATTAACGAAAATGTCATCTGTCATCTAATCTTCATGGTCGGTGTCGATGGACGCGCGGGTGTTGGAGATGACACGCGGAAGAAGATACATCTGCAACTTGGAGTCGAGTCAAAACTTCATGTGGGAATTATTATTAGATCAAGCGCCCCAGCTCGCTCCCGCCAACACCGACACCCGGCCGGATCAGGAGCAGGAGTTGATATTATGGGAGATGTGAGTGTGATATTTTCTTTCATGAAATGAGGGATAGATGAGTTGGTGATATTTCGATGAAGTATAAATGTGTGATATAGAAAATGGGTCGGAACGAACCAACCACTGAATCGGAATGGATAAGGCTTGGATGATAGTAAATCATTGCGTGGAAAATTTACATGCTCTGTTTACTTGACCAAAGTCGTACACTTTCATTTGGTTGGTTGTCCGTGTATGTGGCCTCTGCCTCAAAAACTTTGAATAGAATGATGAAATATGGCGTATAGTGAAGTTCTGAGTGAATTGATTAGAGAACCACCAACACTTAACTTTTCATTAGGGATAAAGTACGTGCTCTAGAGTTGCTGCTATTGTTCATAATATGATCAATCTTAAGCTAAGTGCAGAGTGGCGAAGCATTGCAATTTTACGTACCTATGTAGAGATACAAATCGACTTAAAGCTCAGTTTAGTGTCACACGTTCACGGAGGCCTCTGGTTAAGCGATTCAATTAATTATTACAGTTTAATCAATAATTGGAGCCAATCCAGAAAGGCTTGGGTCACCCAAGAGCGCTACAAGAAACCCATTCATTCCAAAAGTGATCAAGACACCTCCAGTTAACGGAGTCACCCATTGTCCAAGGAATGAACCCAGATTGAAGCCTTCGACATTATCATCTCTTGCTTTTTGTAAATTGACCAGTGCCTGGCCGCCCGTGGCACCCACCGCCAATAGTGGAGTGCTGTAACCCAATGTGTACGATAGCATCCACGAAGCTCCCTTCCACAGGTCCCCCGAAGATGAAGCATCGGATGACACTGAGGCTAGATACGCCAAGAGTGATGCCAAGACGGGAGTGGCACAGGGCGAGGCTACCAATGCTGATGTTCCGCCCAGAAGGAATGTTCTTATTAGTGATGCCAATTCATCACTATTTTCATCGTCCGTTTTGCCATCATCACCATCTCCGCTACCATTTACAATTGCTTCCTGGTTGCTTTGCAGATTGTCCAATATCAAACCCCCCGTTTCGTCGAACAAACTACCACTACTCGCACCGCTCCCGCTATCAAAAGCAGCAGCATTTCGCCATTTGAAATCCAAGCTTGGCAACGGTATACGAATCACTTCCAGGAGTTGCAACCCCATCAATACACTCACAAGAGAGCTGACTGCTGCAAGTAGTAATGATGCAATTGGATCATCTCCACCACCGCCTCCACCATTGCTACCAAAAACACCCCCCAATGCACTGGCACTCACACCCAAGGCAGTAAACACCAACGCCAACCCGGCGGCAAACACCAATGTGGGTAATATTGTATTCTTATCCTTCCGCTCCTGCGCCGCAGTTGTAATGTACGATACTGTAATGGGGAGTAGACCTAACGAACAGGGACTGAAGGATGTCCATAAACCAGCAGTGTAAAGAATGAGCAGGCTGCTGATGCTGCTACTGCTCGCTGATGATCCGGAGGATATGACCGTGTTGGCAAGAGTGGAGCCTGCATTTTGAGCATTGAATATGATATCTTCTACGCCCAAATTGATTGCCGTGGGGTTTCGAGTGAGTTGTTGCTGTCGTCGAATGTTGTGTTGGAGGGAGTGGTAGGCAAGCGACCGTCTTTGAATATTACTACCGCATCGCAGTATTGACGAGCGGGTCTCTGGTATTAGTGAACTCGATGGTGAAACGAAGGGAGACACACCATGATATGATAGGGCAACTGCTTGGCAAGCTATCCAGGCATAATTCGCCGACGATGGCCGTAGTCGGGTAGGCATGTTCTTCATTGTTTGCCACTCTAAAGACCCAGATATCTGCACACCACTCGATTGGTTTATGGTCGTGGTCGTGAAGGTTTTGTGGATTTGATCATTCAGATTCAGTGATGTGGAAGGAAGAAGGATAGATGGGATAGTCGGTTGTGGATTTGTGACGACAGCTGGGCGGGGGATTTTTTGTGATGTGAGTTGAAGTTGTTGGTTTTTGGATGTGGTACAACCCTGCCAGATGAGCTGTCTCGTGGAGAAACGGGGGTAGTATCCCATGCAGTCTTTTTGGAGCGAAAAATCCGTCGGTTGGCGAATCAACTCTCGAAAAGAAGACTTTCAAAATGTATCCAATCCTACAGATTCCTACGCATAAAGTTATTTCTTTCTCAGATGCCGGATAATTTTGGGCCATCTGTCATCAAGACTGTAATCTTCTGAATTTATCAGCCAATGCCGCCAACAACTGCCAACAAGCAACAAGAGCCTTCTTTTATTTTTATTCTTTGGCAGGTGGCACCATGGTTCTCTTTTGCTTTGAAGCTGACCAGTAGAGCCGCGAATGAACTGCAACCGCCATACACAAGACTGCCTTTTCCATGCCAACAATAAGCGCTTTCAGAGTCGTAGCCAACAGGACACCATTACCGAAGGAAATGCAGCTGTCTTAGAGATTGGTTAGAATACTCATAATCTACTCTGTGGCATGCACAAAAAAAAACAGAGGGACAAGCAACAAATTAATAGAAGAACCTCGATTGGATAGACCGCCCCTGAGACGCCGCCCTCTTGATCTTGATATTGCGAACGACTGCAACTACGCATTCTCCCGTAGCGACTGTTTTGACAGCGAGAGATTTGACGCAATTTACACACTCGATCGGCGCTGAATATTCATATCGTCGCAAAAGAATTCGTTGGGATCCTTCATCTGATTATCGTGCGACAGACGAATCATTAGCTTGCATTATTACACAATTGAGAATTGAGGCCTTCGTATTTAAGTTGGAGGATATACAGTTCTCTTCTCGTCGAGCAACAACTATCAATTGGCTCTCCTCGAAATCTTCAGGCTTATCGGTATTTGATTAGGGCACATAAGTTATATCCAGGCAAGATAGTCAAGGAGCAACAAAGTTGGGGGATACTGGCTTTCCCTCTGATTCTGGCAAAAGGGCTCAATTAATCTTTGAAAGCATTGAATAAGTATCATTCTCAGGAAATGGTTTTCATCGCAACATCGACAATACAACAAAAGAATCGTTCGCCCACCACCAGCACTATGAAACTGAAACGAAGAAATAGTAGAGAGGCATCGCCTTCTCCAACCCTCACTAATTCCCAACGACTGACGATCCCAGTAACACCCCCCCAAATATTCCGTAAATCATCGTCAGATCCAGAGCTTACTAACAATGTCTGCCCTCCATCACCCAGCAATCCCAATAATATGAATATTACACCCAGTCGGAAACGAACGGGGTTGAAAACGGGGTTGAAGAAGCTAACACGACTGGGAAAATCCTCACGAAAGTCGGGAGGGGGTGGTGACAGCATTGTTTCGGGGGACTGCACCGACGGATCGGAATCGGGCGAATATTTCAAAAGGGAGGGATCCTCGCCGGCTACCGTAAAAAGTCAACCACCGGTAGCAGCATCGTACGCTGCTGCTGGGGGTGGTGTGGCCGGCGGTACTCCCCCCCGTGGTCCAACGACTCGAACGAAATCTCCTCCGCCGGGGGCTATTAATGTGAAAATCATAACCACTGAACGAATGGAGGATGCAGACGATAATAATAATGATGATGCTCGTGAAACTATCAATGGAGCAGCAGCTGAGGTCCCTCCTCCCGCGAAGAAGAAGAATGTTATTACCAACAATGGCAAGGTCAAGAAACAACAACAGAAGACTGCTGATAACGATCAAAGAAGATCACCAACAACAATATCTCAGTCCTCCACCAAGAGCACCTCTCGAAGCAACAGCGGAAGCGGACAACGGGATTCACCCACTCCCAAAATTGCCATGCCGGCCATATCCCCCCCGCCCCCCTTTCAATTCGTATCCGACGATAACTTCACCCGTCGTGTCGATTCCTACGATGGACAACAAATCACCTGCACCGATTCCAAACTCCCCACCTACGAAGTTGGGAATTACCTCGGCGGAGGAGTCGCCGGAGTCGTCTACGAGGGGAAACGATTGCGTCCCGTACACGAATATCCTCCCATTCGAGTTCGAGGTGGGGGGGCATTTTATCCCAATATGAATGAAGAAATGATAACACAACCACGTGCTGCTCCCGGTTCTCCATTGGCAATGACCATGAGTTCGAGCTCATTATCGGATATCCGGCGGAATCGTTCCATGAATGCCGATCCGAATAAGGCTGTGACGGGTACGGGATTGTTTGCGGATGTTTATCGTGCGGTGGTGCCGGAACAGAAGAGGTCGTCGATCAATGTTCCCCCGGCGGGTGTGGGTTTGAATGGAAAACGCACCCCATCCAACATGATGAGGGGTGGTGGTGGTGGTGGAAAAATTCCATTGAGCGAACAACCTGGATGTACCTCGTTCTTATTCGGAAATTGCGGTTTCGAACGGGATGTCGATGACCGGGCCATGCCATTGGCGACGACCCCCATGGTCAACAATATGGGAGCGGCGCACAATGCCAATAACGACAACAGTAATAGCGGCAAGGAACGATATCTAGCCGTGGACATGGCAAGCATTGAAGTGCCAGCGGCATTTTCGTCAATGGAGCAGGATTCCACACCAACAGGCAGTAGCAGCCGAGGGGGGATGCATCACGTGGTAGTCGACGATGCCGATGCTCCCAATCGATCGAAGAGGGAGGCACGTGCTTTATCGCGAAAGGATGGTGTGGCGGCGGAACAACATCCACAGCATCATCAGCCTCGAATTACCGATATTAACGGTCATAATCGTGGTAATTCCTTCTGTTATGACGATAACGAGATTGAAGATATAATGAGCGGAGGAGGAGGCGCTCACCAAAACCACCACCACCTTGTCGACGACATGTCCGAAACTGTCGCAATCAAAATTTTGAATCCGGTGGGATTCCGTCTCCTCGGTCCGGAAATGTTGCACAAGGCCGTCATCGTACGCGAGGGGACATTGCCCACCGTCGAGGCCGATGGGAGTTTTGTATTAACGGAAGAACATGTTTGGTGGTTGGTCAACCCCAATAGTCGCAATTTGCGCAGTTTGCTTCGTAAGAATTACTCGGCATCGCATGGGAGTAGTGTGCACACGAGTAGCAAGGGTGGCGGTGGGGGGGCGGGGGGAGATGATGCCTCGGAGGAATCATCATTAAAGAGACAGGGATCACTTACCCAGAGTTTTGGCGGGTCGGTCGATCGAGGAACGCCCGAACGGGGATTGAGATTGAGTTTGGTTGCCACCTATGTTGATCCCGTAACCAAGTCATTACGGGAACTACCATTACCACGTTGTGTCGAAATTTGGGGCCATCCCCCGTTCGCTGCCACGGACGAAGAATTCGAAGCCATGATGGAGGCATTGCTGCGACTGAATGCCGGTGGATCGAGCGGACTGCGAAGGAGTAAATCGTCGAGCAGGAATAATAATAGGGGAATGGAAGGACGGACAGGTTCCAACTTGTCCAATATTAAGGGAGGAGGAGAAGATCCATTGGCATCCCGTCGAGCGGGTTCGACAGTATTCTGCCCTGCTCTCTCCGCGTACATTGCCGTACCTGCCATCCCGCCCAAGTATTTACGATGGCTCAAACAACGTCGTCTCGCCACCAAGGAGGTACGAAATATGATGAGGATTGGCCGTCATCAAAACGTCGTGCATTTGTATGAAGTATTGGAGATGGTTCAAGATTCCAAATCGACAATGTTCCTCATCCTTGAATTGGTTCGGGGTGGGGAATTGTTTGATTTGATCAGTAGTAATTCGTCGTCGAAAAGGAAAAAGGATAGTGGTGCGAGTACGGCTGTTGAATTGCATGAGGTCACCATGAGAAAGTTTTTCAATGAGTTGGCGTCGGGGATCAATTTCATTCATTCGTGTGGTGTGGCCCATCGAGATTTGAAGCCGGAGGTGAGTGCGATGAAGCTTTTTGTTTTTTCATCGGGAGTTGCTTTCTTCGTCTTGACTAAATAATGAAAATGCTCACATTTATTCAATCGCAAACTCCGCTTTTGCTACGCCCACGTGAAGAATCTATTAATTCACACGAAGCCTGTTGCAAAAGATGGAAACAAAGGATTGGATGGTATTGCCGAAGAAGAGCGGACACTGAAAATAGCCGATTTTGGCCTTTCGGCAGCATTCCAATTTCATCCAACGTCGTCGAACATTAATATTTCACGGGGAGAATCGGGCAACAGTCGTTGGGATGGAAACAGCGTATGGGATGGACGGCCCTCGCCTTCTCGCCAATCGAGTGGTCTGCCCTTAAGCCCACACTCAGAGCGGCCTTTTGCTTCACCAACCAAGTCGGGTATTTCTCCATTGTTGAATCGAGTTGGAGCCACGGCGTTGTCCATGTTGACATGTGGTAGTATGACAAATGTGTGCATCGAAGATGGGATGGATGCTGACGACTTGGTAGATGATAGTTTTGAAGGAAGCATCGTTGACTTGCGGCGCATGACGTCGGTTGTGGGGTCTCCCCACTATGTTGCACCAGAAATCATCGCTCAGGCTGAAAAAGGGAAGGGGGGCAGCAGCAAGGGCGACGCCGAACCTCAAGATCGAAAGATGAGGCATGCAGCAAGGGTGGGATATGATGGTACAAAGGCCGATGTATGGTCCGCAGGTGTCATTCTCTATGCCATGTTATTTCGCTCTTTGCCCTTCGGAGAAGATCTCCTCCGCTGTCCTAGGTACCAAGCTTTTCAAAAGTGGTACAATGACGCGAGACAATTACAACCACCTCTCACTGGAAAAAGGAACCGAAGAGCATTCCCTGATTGCGCGTTGGATCCAATCTTTGATGAATTTGATGAAGAAGAAATGCTGGGACCGCACTGGTTCTTTCCCAGTGAGATTAGTGCTCCCGGACGAGATTTGATTGTTGCCATGTTGAACCCAAATCCTCACGATCGCCTTACCATAGAAATGGTGCTACGGCATCCTTGGTTGGCGGCCCTCAATGGCATGAAAGAGCGGGTTCCCAGTGTGCCGCGCATGAGCGGGCTGTGTATAAGTGGAACGTAACTGGATCCGGTGTGTGATAGTTCCGCTTCATTGTTCGTGTCTGCATGTAGAGTATTATTAGGATTAATTGTATGCCTGACCTTGAGTTTTGGAATGGCTTACTTCATATCATTGTACAAATGGTGGAACATGGATAACCATATCACCTTAAGATAAATGTGTTAAGACTCGTTTTATGTGAATGATGCTGTCATCTAGATATTGAGAATGCCCAAACGTCCTTAATATTCAGTGTGCCTCTGGCACCACAGCATCTCATTTGTTCCGAGCTTTTCACCCATTTTTGTCAAGTGCTTGCTTTATCCTGCTCGAGAACCATCTTTAGCTTCAACATCTTCAAATGTAATGGATAGAGTAATGGGTAATGGGTACGTGGGCGTGAGAATACCACAGATATGCCTATTATCTCTAGAGATATCGTAGTAGATTATGGTAGAGTACCATAGCCCAAAATCGTCTTCTTCTTTCTTCCCTCTATCATCCCTCAAATCTCAAATCTCAGACTGATCACCTGCTGATGCTGCTGATCATCCACTATCACCCCTCTCTACCTCAACCCGCCGCCGCTGTGGGCTCTCTAGATTGGTCTTTGGTGCAGGATAGATCAATAGAAAGATGGCCAGCCAACGTTACATCAACTTACCACCCCCTGCGGGGTTCCCCCTACCCCAGTTAGTCTTCTTCCGTGTCCGTCCCGAGGATGTGCAACCTCCACCAAATTGCCCTCTCACACCCACGCAATTCAAACATAACCGGCGAGATGCGATATATTCTATGGATCTCAAAATATGGGAAGCCTTCTCGGCACGCATGACACTCATTGAAGCTCTTAGTGGTAATTCATTTTATTTCAAGGAGCGTCAAATGGAGTTGTTCACGGGGTTGGATCAATTCGAGGCCAAGTGGAAGTTAATTACATCAAACGGTGGAAATAACGGGAGAGCGGCAGCAATTATTGCTAGAGCAGCGCTCTTCACAACAAAGGAACTTCAAGAGTTTGGTATGGATGAGAATTTTTTGCATTGCGCATATGGAGTGGACAGTCAGAGCAATCGAGACAAGGGGGTTTTGTGGCCAACGTTGGGAACTCTGTTTCCTGAATTATCTCCATGGTTATTGGCACCTATCAACTCTGAGGATAAATCAGTTGAGGTAGTGAAGTTGATAAAGAGGGAGTGCCCTGACATTACATCGCGGGGCGGAAGTTTTGATAATATTGCAGTAAATGATCAAAGTTGGGATATTTACATGGAACATGGAAGACTCATCACGACATGTGGAGGTCGCAATGAAAATGCAGACAAATCAAAGAAAATGTTGATTGGCAATGCTAGGGATGTGGTGGAGCTATCAAGCAATGTTATTCTAAGTGGTGCAGTGCGCATGTTCACTATATCAACCTTCCTGACGAAGATAGTCGAACTTTCCTTCCAAGATTATTGCTCCGAGTGCTACAATCCTGGGGAAGATCTGAAGTTGAAGAGATGCACTAGATGTCTCAGTTCATTTTATTGTGGGAAAGAATGCCAGACTGTCAACTTTAAGAAATCTCACAAGAAGGAGTGTAAGCTGTTGAAGGAGTTGCAATCTTGGTATGACAGTGAAACGCCGCTGCCTGAACATGATCAACTTGGTGTGTTTATGGCCGTGGAAACTTTTCTCTATCCTGATTTAAGGGATGCAATCTTATCAGATCTCAAGGATGCAGTTAATGAAAAAATGAATGAAAATCGGAGTCGGCGAGGTAATGCATTTGGCAGCAATATGCACGGGTACACCTTCCCGCCTTTACCTAACAGTGGAAGGAACCCCACCCCGTCCAGCCTCAAATAACTATGCGGCCAAAACCAAAGAGTGGAAACCTCTGCAAGGGAGCTTCGTGGATGCTATGGTACGCATTGGGTTACAGCACTCCACTATTGGTGGTGGGTGCCACGGGCGGCCAGGCACTGGTCAATTTACAAAAAGCAAGAGATGATAATGTTGAAGGGTTCAACCTAGGTGCATTCCTTGGGCAATGAGTAACTCCGTTAACTGGAGGTGTCTTGATCACATTTGGAATAAGTGGGTTTCTTGTAGCGCTCTTGGGTGACCCAAGCCGTTCTGGATTGGCTCCAATTATTGATTAAACTGTAATAATTAATTGAATCGCTTAATCAGTGGCCTCTATGAACTTGTGGCACTAAACTGAGCTTTAAGTCAATTAGTAGATATATCTACATAAGATTGCAATGCTTCACCACTCTGTGCTGTCCTTAAGATTGAGCATAATATTATGAACAATAGCAACTACTATACTCCAGAGCACGGATTTTATCCCTACCGAGAAGTTCATTAGTGTTGGTGGTTCTCTCAATTCACTCAAAACTTAACTATACATATTATCATCATTCTATACAAAGTTTTTGAGGCAGAGGCAACACGGACAACCAACAAGCAAATGAAAGTTTACGACTTTGGTCAAGTAATACAGAGCATATTGTAAGTTTTCCACGCAATGATTTACTGTCATTCAAGCCTTATCCATTCCAATTCTTCAGTTGCTGGTTTGTTCCGACACCATTTTCTATATCACACATTTATACTTCATCGAAATATCACAAACTCATCTATCCCTCCTTTTCATCAAAAGTATCTTCTTCTTTGTTGCCACGCATCAATTGAATTTCCTTCAAAATATCAT
>JALLBF010000493.1:0-16096 GCA_036939945.1 Thalassiosira sp. AJA248-18
CAAAGAGAGGAAAATCTTCCTTTTGTGCATATCTACAAAAAAAAGTGTTCTACAATCCCAATACTCAATACCCAATTCCATTGTACTTGTTCATATTTTATCATCCTCTGATCAAACGCACCCCCAAACGAAAATGGCAGGAATGAACGAAGCAAGGAAACCAAGACACTTCACCCCAGAATCCTTCTTATCGTGGCATTTTTGACATCAAGATTTGTGCCGATGCCGTCTTGAATGGCTGCTTTGACCAGTAATCGCACTGTCAATTGGATTCATTGCCCTCGTCCATTCTGTTGGTTGGTTCAATCTTGGGTAGTATTGTATTGTTTGAATTTTAGTTATCAATCCTATGCATGCGGTTCTCGCTTTGAGGTAGAAATGACAAGCGCCGGCGACGCGAGACATCGCTGCCGCCAGATGTCGCCATGGTGTCGGTCTAATGCAGCTACAGCCATCACAGACTTCTACACAGAATCTCCATAGTAGGTAACAAATATTTGGCATTATTTTGGATTTTGGTGCTCCTGACATAAATACATGACCTTGATTTGGTGTTGAATTCACAGGACCAATCGAGCCCACCACCTACTCTTCGTGGACTTTGCCATAAATTTCCAACCCGATGCAATGGATGCAGCCTCCGCCATCACCAACTACATCTGCGCCAATTATGCGAAAGTATCGGAAGAACTGTCCTGTTGAGTTGTTGATCTCCCAAGTATGTCTATAATGCCTTTCCATGTAATCACAATAAACTTCTGGCCAGTTCGCGATGGGCGTGAAAGCATCCCTCCCTTGTCTGATCTCTTGGAACCATTCATTCTCACCTAGGGCATGGCGTTGAGTCAGTCTTTCATAGGTCAAATTATGGCCATCCGTTCTTCGACCTTCATGGAGTAGAACCCAATTTTCTCCGTCAGTCGAAGCTTCGAAATTCCAGTTACCATCCATACCACGACACGCCCCATATCTCAATGAATAATGAGTAGGAGATATTGTATTTTTTCGCATATCGACCACGACAGGCAAACGTTGGCTCGAATGATTGCACCCTGTTAAACATGGAAACAAGACATTCCCTACACCTGGCCATATTATTTCGTCATCTAACAACGCTCTTTCTGAAATTGGCCGGTACTGCACAAAAAACTCTTTCCTCTCCGAGCTCCCCCAGCTCGGATCGTGTTCTCCCAAAGTGGAAAAACTATCGAACCACCCAGATACATCAATGACTCCAAGTTTATATGGATTGTGATATTTATTCTTGCCCTTATTAGTACCCAGCCAGTACAAGATTCCTTTCCCTCCATCTTCACTGGGCGAGCAGCTGAATGTGACCTTCAATAGGGAAGTCAGCCCATCAAGAGCATAGAATTCGGCCTCGTTTCTCAATGAACGCCATAAGTTTGGGGTTTCTTGGAATGTGCCAATTTCTGGCGGTAGTTTTTGCATTCGCAAGTAATCTAAAACATATTTGAACATCACGGGGTTCCGGTCAACGAAGTATATCTCGCGACCTTTTTCATCTATGTGGTCTAGCTGGGGATCCATCATACTATCAGGGCCAAATCGAGCTGCGAAATAAGATGGGTTTTCTCCCAGCAGAGTGGATTTGCGGCAATAGAAAAGCTCCCCAGCGACATCTAGACCGATAATGGTATCAAATCTGGGATGTTTCGATGATGACGAGAGTGAGAAGGACGCCATGATGATATCCTCTGGCAAGATGTGATGGACGGTGCGATCATAACTGTCCCAACAGAGACCAGAGACAAGATGATTTATGATGATGGGTGGATGGATTGAGAGTATTGAGTGGGTGCAGGTGGAGGAGGTTGAGGGTTGAGGGAAGGCGCCATCGCCAGCGCAGGAACGAACCGTCGCGGCTGTCGGCTGTGAGAACACTAATAAAATGAAAATAGCGATGGTCTATCTGCACATCGTTAGTGTTTTAGGCATAATATCTAGGAGGGTATCTATTCCCAATCGCCAAAGGGCGGTCTGCATCTCAAAACCCCNTTAGGCATAATATCTAGGAGGGTATCTATTCCCAATCGCCAAAGGGCGGTCTGCATCTCAAAACCCCCGCGCGCCCCACGCCCCAGGCCCCAGCCGGGGAAGTTCCTTTCTATCATTATTACTCTCTCTCTAGAGATACATGTTGCAATCTCACGTCATTCATCTTTTGGCAAGATGGCATCATTATTCCAAAAGCAAAAACAATTGCAATCTTCTTTTGCGCGCATATCTCGACTTTGCTTGGTGGCAGTGTATCTGGGCGGGCGCATGCGGACATCGCTTTGCTTTGCTGCAAGGCCAGAAAATATATATCACGAGACATGGCCTACAATGGGATCTCCTTCACAATATTTCTCCGATTCATACTTGGCATCTGCTAAAGGCCTCGCCCATCACGAACCCAAGAGAGGACATAATTCTCGAATAAGGAGAACTACCCATCGCCAAGATCGCCCAACAAATGATATCTGCCCCACATCATGCCGCTGCAACTTTTTCCTTGGAATTTCATATCTTATTTCAAATACCGAGAAACACGGTTCCAAGCAGGAAAAAATACTTTTGAAGGCAAGGGGGGTAAAAGGTTTGTCAGAATTCAACCTAATACTACACTAGAAAAGTGGTATCCTCAGTTGATGCAGGGGCGGCTGAAAAGAGATGGCTGTTGCCTCTGTGGCTATTCTTGGGATGATCATCTTGAGTATTGGTGGTATTGTCGAAAAATAAGGCGTGGGGGTAGATCTTCGTTCGAGCGACACATTGAGAACAGTGCTATAGGTCATGGTAATGACGGATTTGCATTTCACAAAAAATATATTCAGGGGTTTAGTAAAAGTAAAAAAAAAGGGAGAGAAGCTCTGCATTCATTTGACGGTGAATCATCCTACATGATCCCCCCTTTTGATCCGCTGGCAGATGGTTATCCAAAGAGTATAGGGTCTGCTTTGTTACTAGCTCTAGCAAGGATGACATGCCTAACGCGACTTCAGGATCTGATATGGTTGAGCAAAGTTGAAACATGGAAGTCGAAAAAAGATCTTTAGCTTTGGTAGTTAAAGGTAACAGAACAATTTCAATTGTGACAAGGCTGTCATTTTATTAGTACAGAATATTGCCAAAGTAGCCCATCAGATCTGGAGTGCTAATGGAATTCTTGACTCCCTGCTTGTGATCTTCATGTGCTCCTAGACGGCTCAGCTTCTGAATTTTCTTCAGACCAACACTGGGGCAGCGTACATCCTTGCCTGTTTCCGAAGCAGTATCAAAGGACGAGTCGAGGCACATGAGTTCAAAGCGAAGGGAGAGCCTTATTCGAGCGAACCTGTTGGCAGGAAGTATATTCACCACAGTAGTTGAGATTAGGGCGCAAATAAGAGTGCAACAAATCGGCAACTGACTGGGTGTTCACACTCAGCTTACCATGTTATGCCATCTTTTCCTGCCCGTAGTGGAACCCATTCTTCAACCTGCCCCCCACTGCCCAAGGATTCGAGGTTTACATCAGCTCCGCCTAATTCAACATCACTCATGAACTTCTTTTCATAAACAGTTATCTGAAGGCATGTTGGAGATCCCTGCGAGATAAAAGATTTCAATATTGTGCGCAATCAGCATCCAGATCAAAGCTGTATCAGAGGCATATTGACAAAACAAACATTAATCTCACCTTGAACAGTGATTCTCTGTCTGTGTCAAAACTTCTACCTTCGCAGTTCACGTCCTCGGGCAGAGGGAATCGAAAGCGAACCAAGCTGCCCCATGAAGCTGGAGCATTCGGTCCTGAACTTTTGGATATCTTTCTTGCCTGTGTACAGGCACTATCTAGTGAACGTGCTTTGTGATTCAAAGGTGCAGATGAACCTTGCCGTTTCAAACGAAGCAAAGCGTATGCAGTGAGAGAAGACGATCCACTTGGAGATGTCACATTCTTCAAATCAAGCAACTCTACTTGCACAAGCGCAAGGAAGCGCTGGGGTAACCCCAGACGCCGGAATAAGTAGTTGCCATAAAGATGTTGTCTGATGCTGTTGTCGTATGGTGAAGGCTCCATCAAGAAACCCTTCTTCATCAAGAGATCGCCACCAGCATCACGCTCCCATGATGGATGAGCTGAACAAAGTGCCTTAGTCAATGTGATGCCTCCCTTTAAAGTGCTCCATAAACCGAGTAGGTGGAGACCTCCGGCGGCCCGAACGATTTTTTCACATGAGTTGGCAATCAGACCCACACTCAATTTTTGATATCGCCCACGGCCAAGGGCTGCACTAGCTGTTTCGCCAGATCTAGATTCAAGGGCCTCTACTTCCCAAGGGTCGACGAAGCGGTAACGAGATTCAGTGGACGGATGACTGGCTGCATAACTTTTTGGGATTGACAAGTCACTGGATGCTATCGGCTCAATGATTCGCATCAGTTCCATAGCTTTGAGACGTGACTTTGCCTCGGCTTCGTCGTTTCCTGTTTCGTTGGACATGAGCCATTTTATAGCGTCCTGTTTGCCAAATAGAACAACAATGACACTATTGCCTGCTTCCCCAACTCTCAGGGTGCGGAAATCTACTCCAGAACCAGTCTGAATCATCCGTCTTATCATGGAATCACCACCAGTTGTGCTCGGTGGTACTTCAAGCTCGTCCCCTGTTGCATTGATAGCCACAGAGAGTTTGATGGGCGACAGCATTTGCTTGTTACCACTTATCACGGGTGTCACTTCATCGACTATGTCGATTTCCCTTGACCGAACCCAATTAAGAAGAGGTTTCACCATTCGAGTTGCGACACCAAGAGCTTCTTCATCATCTGACTGGAGTGATCCTTCTGTTATGCTGCCATCAAAGTCATCGTCGATGGCAACATCAGGAAAAGGCTTGTTTATTTCATCCCCAGCATCAGGGTCGTCTTCTACAGCGGAAGCAACAGCACACAGCTGTTTTCTGAGCTCCGTCAAAAACATCAACTGTGAGAACAAGCCGAATCTTTGATGTAGATTGACCTGACTACCAGGACTACCATCATCTGCAGTAACTCTGTTAAGACAGTCATCAACATCTGTAACTTCAATACCCCTTGTACTTTGAAATTGGAAGAATTGACTCTTGGAGTGCAGGGCCATTTTTCGGAATAGAAATGAATTGGGCGAAGTCTGTGTTCCTTTCTCGCTAATGATTCCTTTTATCGGAGGGTCACCAAATCTCAACTCAAACGGAAGTGAACCAGACACTGCATGCAAGAGCTTCACTAGTGTGGCAAATGGACCAAATGACCCACACCTAAACCCAGAATCTGATAGACGAATGATGGCATGCTGGACAACATCGTCCCTTTTTACGACCTTCTGGGAATTAGCTGATGTGGGTGGTGTCTCCTGAGGCTTGTCCATTGTACCAGCTTCATCGTAATTTGTACTTGGCGTTGGTTCGGTTGGAACAAGATTTGTTTTGAAACTTAGGGTGAACACTCCAGGATCTTGTGGATGTGGACGGATCAAGAACTGACCAGTCTTGCCATCACGAAGCATTTCAGTTGCCTCTTCACGGCGACAATCAACGAGGAATTCCCAGCCTCCGCTCGTTACACCATCTATACCATCTACTGTGGTGTCGTTGACGACTATGATCTTCATGCTTCTCCAAAGATTTTTCCCAGAATCAAAGTCCATAAGACAGTCAGGTTCGGCTTTGATCAAGGTATCTAGGCTGTGGTGACATCGTCCCCAAGCTGCGACCGCGAGGCCAACACGTACAGCAAGTAATGTCTCTTTCATAGCAATTGAAGACAGATCAAATGCACCGCCACGATAAAGCCAGAGGCAAAGTTCTAGTTGCCAAATTACACTTGAAGAATCTCGCCGAGCCCACAGACTTGATGTGTAATATCGAGTCTCTCTATTGTCGACTATTGTATCGTTTGTGAAACCAAGAAATTCAGAACTGTTCATTTGAAATGATGCCGCATCTCGAACAAGGTCTTCTGCAAGGTCCCCTCTTCCCAAGATGCATTGAAGTATGACAGCAAACACAATCCTTCGCGGCTGTCTTGTAGTCGATAGCAATTCCAACGCCTGCTCGGCTATGACAGTTTCGTCTATACCAAAAGAAGCGCTCAGTTCAGAAAGAGATTTAAAGATTGAAGTGAGCAACCCTTCGCTGTCACAAGCATTGCGGAGCACTTCAGCGGCCCCCGTTGGAACAACAGGATGGTTACGCTGGGCAAAGTCTTCCATTGCGACATGGTTTGGTTCGCCATCAAAGCTGGATATTATTCTTGCCAGCTCACGCAAGAATCGACGTGCAGCAACAACATGAATGAGTCGTTCCCTCCAATCATTCCAGAGTTCTGGACAGCTAGGTATATTGAAAGGCTGCTCTTTCTCGACTTCGGCAGTGGCGTCAGCATGGGCTTTTGAAGCGGCGAGTGCTGAAGGTTTCTGAGTCCGCTTTTGTGGTGCTGAATCGAAAGAGTCAAAAATCGATGACGACATTGGATCAGAAGGCGGGTTGGGAGCAGCCTTAGGCTTCGGAGGAGCTGCGTCAAACGAGTCAAATATCGAGGATGACATTGGATCAGAAGGCGGCTTGGGAACTGCCTTTGGCTTTGGAGGGGCTGCGTCAAACGAGTCAAATATCGATGACGACATTGGATCAGAAGGCGGCTTGGGAGCAGCCTTTGGCTTTGGAGGAGCTGCGTCAAACGAGTCAAATATCGAGGATGACATTGGATCAGAGGGCGGCTTGGGAGCTGCCTTTGGCTTGGGAGGGGCTGCATCAAAGGAGTCAAATATCGATGATGACATTGGATTAGAAGGCAGCTTGGGAGCTGCCTTTGGCTTCGGAGGAGCTGCATCAAACGAGTCAAATATCGAGGATGGCATAGCACCTGCCTCTGGCTGCTTTGGAGATCCAGGCTTAGGCTTTGCCGGCGCTGTATCGTATGAGTCAAAAATGGATGAAGGTGTACTGGATGATTGCACTTTTACCTGTGCCGTACCAAATTGCTGTGCATTGTCAGATTCATTAGAGTCGTCCTCTTTGTACGAGGGATCAGCAAATTGCAACAAGATGCGCATGGATGGAATATCTATCCCACAGCGGCTCAACGCTCTAGAGACAAGCAATGACGATGTCCACAAGACGCGTTTCTTGGGCTTCATTCTTTTTAACAATGTTGGCCCCGAGCAAAAGTTGATAATTTCATTTGTTTTCTTGAGAACCCTGGTATTCTCTGAGACATCTGCTGGTTCGCTTGAGCTGAAAACGGGAGGAAAGGGTAAATCCTCGTCTGTCACGTTTTTCTTCGCAGCCCCACTTGCTGGTAAATGAGAAAGGCGCAATGTCGCTTCATTTGGGCGGCCAAGCCAGAGGAGCTGAAGAGATTCAAAGCAAATATCCTTGTCAGGAGAATCTTTTGGCAAAAGTACACTACGAGCATGTTTGCCTAACGTAGGTTTCCAGGAGTCGAACTTGATGGTCTCCTCTTCTGCTACGATTGGACTGGCGCCTCCAATAATACTTCCAGAGCCAGCAAAGCCTCCTCCTCCACCCATGCTGCTCAGATTGAAACCACCTCCAATTGTGAGACTGCCACCAGACATAGCAGATGATGATTTTGGAGCATTCTCCATCAGCCGAGCCACGAAGAAAGCAAGTGAAGGATCATCCAGTTGAGATTTTATTACATCCAATGCCGTCTTAATCATGGGTGGTTCCGCAAGCAAGAAGAATGATGCCGCCGAAAGGTATTTTCGTTTACCAAGTAAGCTGTAGGCGTTTTTCTCCGCTGCACTCCTTCCTCTATCCGATGAAAAGTCATGATCAATGATGAATTTCAAGAACTTCTTGCCTTGGAGTGACCTATCAGTGGCTGCGATGGCCTGTAGTTTCTTCATGTTACGCATGGCAACATAGTATAGCGCACAATCCATTACGCTCTTGGTGGATTTGTAAATGGTTTGGGCAATTTCCTCGGCAACGGAAGCCAACATCTTTTCCGATCGAACCCAATATGGAAGCTTAATGGCACGCGCAGATTCCCAGCTGAACTTTTCACCCTTTGGCCGACAGCAGTCAAGTAGTTTCGCTTGATTGTCGCTCATGAGAGCCGCTAAGACTGCAGAAGAAGCGATATAATCAAACGTAGCCTTTTCCTTCTCGAATGCCATACTAGATGACTGTCTCATGAACATTGGTCTTCCACCCTCATAGTCAGGCATTGAACCAACAGACTCTACGGCTTTCATTGAGTTGCCGGTTTCTCTATCAAGCAAACGCCGCATTAATGTCACACAGAATAGGCAGAGCTGGGATAGAGGATCGAGTTTCTTAAAGGAAGGTGGATTCGACAAAATATCACCAATTGCCCAGATGCAACAAAGCTCATCATTGTTCAAACTTTGGATTGGGATTGGCAACAACTGTTTCTCGCTTTCCTTTCCTTTTTCGGTTTTACCTTTGCCATAAGACATTGCCAGCATGAACTCTTTACTCCGACCGATGGTCCCATTTTTCTTTGGTTCCACATTCGACTCATCAGTTGGACAGAGAGCGGTTTGTAGCTCGGAGAGAAGAATCTCTTCCTCTGACTGTGGCTTGGCAGCGCTTGGGTTATTCAAAGACATTGCCGCCAACAAAGTGGCTGATGTTTCGCCAGGTCCATCATCTTTTTTTTCATCATCATCGTCCGAAGACAGCACAGTTTTGTCATTCACAATACGGAATGGTGCATTGGATAGCGGCCCATGACCATCCCACGACGGCCTCATCGATTCATCAGTGTTCATCCACTGGGACAGCCAAGTGTACAGGCCCTGCACAGAACTCTTCAAGGCCAATTTGGCGCCCCCCTCTTCTGTACAAATGTTAGCCAAAATTGATTCGGGATGCCAGTCAGACTTCATTCTTCTACCCTGTTCATCGTTCGACAGTGCAGCGCATCGCAAGGCTGTTACTAAATGTGGAAATGAATCGTGAGGGTTGATCAATATTCCTGTCGACAAAAGATTTTCCTTGTAGGAGAAAATGGCAATCGGAAGCCACTTTGTCTGGATGCCAGATCGATGGTAAACAACTGCTGCGCTTTGGGTAAAAGTAACCAGCCAGGGGAAGGCATCGACAAAGCCACTAGAGACCCATTTGAAATCAAGCATCACTTCATCGTCATCCGATAGTTGAGGAACATTGTCAATGGATATTGTGGTACTGATGTATTCCAAAGATTGGGTGGTGGTACTACCTTCATCAGCATTCCCATGCATCGATTGTGGCAATGCCTCCCATATGTTCAACTCCTTACATCCCCCGTCACCACACGCTTTGTTCATGCCACCAAAAAGTTCTAACGAAAATGATCGCAAAATGAAGGTATCTCGAGGGTCATGTTTGTTATTGTTCCCAATTGTACTTTTCGTTCCATAACTATTGAATATACAAGGATAGTGACGGAAAGTTGCACGAATAGTAGCGCCCGAAGGAGTACTAGCGGTTTCAACAAAAAGCAGTGAGACATTGCCATCACAATCATGAATGGCTACCAACCAGCCTTTCTCGGTCGAACTTATGAATGAAATGGATTTGACCGCAGTGGATTTACCAGCACCACCTTCTGCTTCCTCTTGTTTCTTCAAAGAAATTGAACCCATTTCCACAAACCTTGCATTTTCTGGGTCAATGTCCAACACAGCCTCCAACCTCGCCGCCTTGATTATTCTCTTTTGGCTACCGGGCACTGCCCATAGGATGAGTGCACCACCATACATTTTTTGTGAGACAGTGGCACCCTTGCCAAAGTTCCATGGTCGCAATAACATTGCTGGCGGGGTAGTGATAGTTGCCTGCTGACAATTATTGGGGGAGGAGGAATGATTGCCGATGTCGGCAACGATGGCATCGCGGACAATGGCAATGATACGTCCAAATCCCTGTTGGATTTCAGCGTCGGCACCAACTTCGACGGTGGCCAGACTCCCAGTACAGCCACCCCCTCCTCCATCTCCTGTTGCTGCTGTACCTTCTACAATCACATCCTTTGCACCACCCGATCCTCTTGAATCCAACGTACTTCGCCTACCACCACCACTCCCACTCTTATTCGACCCCATCGATTTCGAAAACAGCGATCCACTAAACCGTTTTCCCCGTGAACATCTCCTAAAACGCATCTGAAGTGGAGCACCGAACGAATCAAACCCAATCTGTCGTACCGTCGCTATTGCATCCTCAAACTTCATCCCCTCGAGACTTACTTCATTCACTGCCAATAATTCATCCCCCAAGGCAATGACACCACAACGTTCCGCGGGAAGTCGGCCTCCTGACAACGGATGCTTCTTGAACGATCCCGCCATGGGAGGCATACCTATCGCTTGGGCCTCGAGACGTAATCCTAGTCCAAAGTCGGGGTGGGGGGCAATGCATAATTCGTAATCGCTTCTGCCACGCGAACCAAGGGAACCCATGGAAACAATGCCTTCATCGTCTATCATGGGGACGCTCCCCTCATCATCATCCGATAGATCATAGTCGGAATCACCACCATCGACGCTACTACCCCGACTATCCCCCTCTTCATCAAAGGGATCGTAGCTTGGCATGGGTGGCTCCAATGCACTCCACGGTGGTGGCATTTCGTAAACGATAATGGTACCGGAGTGGGTGGTTGCCACGAGACGGGGTGGTCCACCGTAATTTTCGTCGGGCCACCAGTGCAGACTGGATACGGCATGCTTGTCGACTGTTGCTGCAAGCGATGGTTGTAAATTTTGTGCGACAGCCGATGATGATACACCATTATTAGGAGCATAATGGAGGCAGCCCCTGGGAAGGGTAAGCGACGGCAGTGATAGCGGGAGGGGGATCAGACTCAAATCTTGAAATCTTCGCACCACTTGTTTTGATTGTTGTTGTGCGCTGCTGCCACTTGCGCCATCGTTTGTAATTTCCTCCAAATTCACCGCACCATGCCTCCTCCATGATAAATCAATCGAACGTCCATCATTCGAACTTGTGGCGCATAGTCGGCTTCCCGATTCGTATTCCAATGTTGCCAATGGTAGAGTCAACTGCTCCTTCTCCAAACATCCACCTGCTGCTGGCATCATCATGACATACCGCATGGGAGCACCAAACTCCATGGCACCAAAGTCTTTATCCCCCCATAGTGGCATTTCAATTTGTGTTATACACTCGGCATTACTGGAATGGGGAGAGCAGGATGTGATGCGTAGTTCAGATGGGGGCATGTGCGACCCACCCAAGTCTGCGAGGCCATCACCGAGCCATCGTGGCGTCATGTTATTGTTCGCGGTGGGAGAACCGGCGACGTTGGAGGAGCCTGGGGCTCCACCCAATGGATTGGATGTTCCACCCTTGTTGCCATCGGTTGTTCCATCTTTTGTAGCATCTCCCAAAGCGCTGCCGCCGCCGCCGCCCATGCCTCCTCCCTTCAAATCTTGCTCCCAAGGATCCCATGCGGGCCAGATGCCCTCGACGTCCATTCGACATTCACCCATGCCTCCTTCATCTTCATTGTTTTCCAAGATTAATTCTTCCATTAAACTCCCCGGGGGTAATATGGCGGCGACACTCTCAAAATGTGCTGGGAGGGCATCATCTCCACCTATATTATAATTATACCCAAGGGCGAATAAAAAAGATTGTGTTGAGAGATTTGCATTTGTGCACATCAAGAGTGTTAAGCGGCATTTTGCACTCTTTGGGTATACATATCATGGGCCTAATAAAAAAGCGGACATTATGTAACTCACCAGTCTTCATATAACTCAATCTCGACAATCTCAAAGCAGGAAAAGCACCATTCCGAAATGTCAATTCGCTAATCCACGCACCGGCATGTGTCCCCGGCACACTATGCGATGGCACTGCTCCCCCACCTCCCGGTCCCCCGCCTGGTGATTTTGGAGTCATTGTTGAAGCATGATGATAGTACTGTTTGCTCGCCAATAATGCCCGATTGATCCCCCCGCTGGCATCATCCGAGGATTCTGTATATACCGACGATGCATCGTGATGGTGGTGTTGGTTCGTTGAGGATTTAGAATTACGTGAATGGTGAGAGGCATCCATATCCTTGGGTATCGGAGTCAATTGCCCCTCCTTATTTTTCTTAGAGGAAGAAGTAGCCGGCTGGGAAGAATCCAAATCACCCAAATTCGCAGCGCTTATCCCACGAACCCAATCAGCGCGAGATTTGGGTGGTGAATTCCAATGCATCAATTGTCTCCATGAATTTTGACTGAAGATTCGTAGGGAATTGTCGTTGGTGCATGTGGTTAATAGTAGATCATTCCCCTCCTCCGTGTTGTTTTCGTTGATGGAATTGTTATGTTGTGCGGAGGAGGTTAATGTGCCATAGCCACGGAAGGAGAGACGTGTTACCGGTGCGGAATGGACTAGGAATTGGGCTGGTTTGTAGAGTATTCCTTGCTGCTGTTGCTGCTGCTTTGCAATTGGCGCCATTCCCCCACTACTTGCTAATGGTGCAGTAGTAGGGCCACTGTTGTTTGCTGTATTCGAACTGTTTGGAGTCGCCGCCGCTGCTGCATCCCCAAATACATTTTCCAACATCTTTCTATTATTGGGCAATGGAGGAGAATGATGAACGGGCAAAGATATCATCCCCGATCCGGTACGACGATGCGTGTTGTGAATGGGTGGCTTTCCACCGCCACTTTTGGAAGAGGGTGCGCTGCTAGCAGCATTTGCTGCTGCGGCGGCATTGCTCTTCTTCTTGTCACCAATAGCAGCAGCATTGCCACCACCACTACTTGAAGAAGCTCCTCCTCCTACCACACCAACGCCATTACTACCATCGTCCATATCACGAACAAATGTCCGTACACCAAACGGATATGGAACACCCACCCCCTCACCACGTAAGACTACGGCAATGGCACATCCATCACCAGAGAAGGAGGCATGGTCGATATAGGTATTTTGGAGTTTGTGTGTCCATAGCAATTGTGCCTCGGATGGCGGCGGCGGCGTCATTGCACCGTTTTTCACACTTTGAAATGCCAATGGAGGCGGCACCCCCGCCAAAGTCGTAGCATTATTTGTCGAAACGGGCAATGCAAAGTCAAAAACGGCAAGCTGATCTTTGTGCACGATCAATACCCGCCGTTCCGTCATGGACGCGCATATTTTGACTCCATACTCTACTGTTGCTGACCCACTACCACCACCATCGGTATTCTCTGATGGAAAGGGAGGCTGTCCATCCGAACTCAATGGATAACTGCCTTCGTTCTTGCCAGTGAGTGAACTCCTCGGAGAGACGGTGGTTCCATTCTTTGACTGAAATTTAGGTTGTTGTTGTTTCCTTCTTCGATAAAAACATACCGCCTGCTGCTTCTTCTCCTGCTGTGGATGTCCCTGCTCCAATGTCATCCCCTCATTGGACACTGATGATGCCATTCGCTTATCAATGCTAAAGGTATCACTGGATATCTCAAATCCATCTTCGCTACTTTCAAATGTCAATGTTGGACCAGCATCTACCACGGCATCCTCTCCGCCGGCTGCAAGCCCTGCTCCATCCAGCTCCATGTCAGTGGAATCACCACCCGTCTTTGACAACCAAGGAGAAGAAAACAAGGGAGGGTAGCCAAACACCTCCCTGCATCGTGCAACACTTCCGGGTATCCAACGAAATTTACCATACGGTTCCACCATTGGATCCGAACGCACGGGATGGAAGGAGTGGATGTTACCCAAATTGTCTGCGGCGAAGATGTATCCTGTTGTGGGGTGGGAGGTGAGTTGGACTATTTCGATTGGTGGAATTCGTGTGGTAGTGCTAGATGCCTTGCTTGTGTTGTTGGTTATGGTGGTATTGGGTAGGAAACACTTTTGGAAGGGGGCACGTGTCCTAGCGTGTATTCCGAGGAGATGACACGATGATGATGATGATGATAATAGCTGTGGTTTCTGTCGATCATTACCATATTGACAATTGATGGCTGTAAATATCACTTCCATGCCCCTGTAACAAAAGCTAGTAAACAATGGCGGAATTTGTTGTTGATGCTTCTGATGCTGCTGATGCTCATCCTCCGAAGATTTGTTTCCTTCCATCGTGGCATTGGTTTTCTTGTCCCCTACTGCTGCATTTGATGGAATGACTGTCAATTGAGGACAGGCTGGTGATGCCGTTCCCGGTGCCCCCCTCACAAACCCCAACCCACCGGGGGAAGGCCTACTCGAACTTGCAAACGCAGCACTCGATCGAGATCGTTCCCGTACCAACTTGGAGCGACGATCCCCCCGTGCCGTTAACGGGGTACCAGGCGTTGTTGGGGCGCCATCTGGAGGAGGAGGGGATATGCTCGACATGTTGTACCCACTGGGTGTTCTGCCGGGAGTAGATGATTGGAACGCGCTGCCGAAGCCGGAACCTTGGGGGGTACCGAACGTTGTGGCGGAGCCGTGGAGGGAGGAGGATAGACCGTGGGATATGAGGGAGGATGCGACTCCTCCTCCTCCGGTGTTTACCGGGGGTGTGGAAGGTGGTGGAGGGGGTGGTGGTGCTGACATGATGATGGTGGTATGGTATGTTTAACAATCACCAATACCCTATGCGACGCCTTTGGCCCTTGGCTTGACCCCTTTTATGTACGTACGAAATTTCACGGCCACTTAAGATATTGTGGTCCTCTGTGCGCCTGCACTCTGCTGCACTCTTCTATTGGGTTACGAGCAGATCAATGACATGCTCTCCTGAATGCAGGTGTGACGCGTCCCATGCCATCGCCATGGTTGTGGTTGTTGCTGGCTACGATAGCATGCATGCATTCAAAACAGTTTCTTATTCTCGGTATTTAATGTGGATTTACTTATTCCCGTGAATAATGACACAAGAAGCGAGAAGTTGGCGATGAAAGATTCTTTGGCGGGCTGGCAAAGCCCACTTGACATAAAGAACATCAAGTCGCAAGATCCAGGAGCACATAAGATGTGCTCCTGGCAAGATCCGCCACCCGACATGAACATGATTGAACCATGAACCATGAACCATGAACTGAACCCTCTAAAAATGATGGCAGCCTCCCTCCATCTAATCACCCCCCTCTCCATCCTCTCCATCATCCCCCACTCCACCAATGACAATGGCGGCAACGATCACAGTGGCGAGGAGGATAATGATGTCGACACATAATTATTGCCGACCTGCCCAACGACAATGGTATGACCACCGCCACCGTTCATTCGCGACGATCGACGATCCACTGCCGCCGTTGCGCTGCATCGTCGCCGTCATCGTCCATTGCCAAGGCCGCGTCATTTCACGCAGTAGATCATGGTCATACTGTTGTTGGCACCTCGTTGTCGTTCTCAGCCTTCCTAACAGCAACACTACAACCACCACCAACAACAACAACAGTAGGAGCAATAGTGGCATCATGGTTGTCACCCTAGCATAGTTCCGACGGAAGAGTCATCGCCGCTTCGGGAGAGGTCAAGGCTGTGATAGCTCCACCGATAAAGCCACCGTATCTATCAGGCTGGTATGGCCAAGGCTAAGGAGGCTAAAGCTGCAAAGCGTCAAATGGTGAGTCGGCACTGGAAAAGAGTAACAGACTTGTTGGTATGAAAAAAATACCAAACACACAATAGGCGCAAAACAGTTGCATATCACACAACGACGACAGTCGATATGGTGTGGTGTCTTTTCCCATTTGCGCTAGAAGAACGCGTCTCATTTTTGCCCTTGGACATTACATGTACTGTTTCTGTTCAAGCTTCTTTACATTGAGATCCACATTTTTTTTTTTGCACACTTGAATGCCTAGCAATGAAATATATGATAGTTCTCACCATTTTGTAACTTCTTGAAAATTCTGTTCATTGTACAGACTCCATTGAATGGGGGGCAGCGATGGAAATATTCGTTTTCCCTTCAAGAATGGCTGTGATCTGACACAAACGGTTTATTGGAAGAAGATCATAATGAGACCTCTTTGAGTGGTTATTTGCCAAGAAGTCTTACGGATTTAATTGCCGCATTATAGGTGCGACCTCGTCTCGACCCTGGCAGAGCTTAGAGGAAGCCCGATAGTTCAAGAACA